>JACEIK010005262.1:40783-65148 GCA_018107945.1 Datura stramonium
ATATCTTCACATTTATATAAAATCACATGAAAATGTATAAAATAACTTAGACAACACGACTAATTCAAGTTGTAAAGCGTATCACTGGCATGATATTTTTGCCCGTGATCACTGCCCACTCCAAGTCATGAGTCAGATAGTTCCTTTCATGAACCTTGAGCTATCTAGAGGCGTAAGCTATCACCTTACATTGCTGCATCAGAAGCAACCAAGTACAACTCTGGAAGCGTCACAATACACCACGAACCCATCTGTTCCTTCCGGCAAGTTTGACACTGGAGCGGTTGTGAGTCGAGTCTTTAACTATTGGAAACTCTTCTCACATGCATCTGACCACTTAAATTTCACCTTTTTCTGAGTCAACCTAGTCAGAGGGGATGCAATAGAGGAGAAACCTTCCACAAAACGTCGGTAATAACCGGCTAGACCTAAAAAGCTTCTGATTTCGGTTAGGGAAGTAGGTCTGGGCCAGTCTTTCACCCTTTCTATTTTTTAAGGATATACCTGAATACCCTCACCCAAGACCACGTGACTAAGGAAAGTAACAAACTTCAACCAGAATTCACATTTGCTGAACTTTTGCGAATAATTAGCGATCTCTGAGTGTCTGTAGCACTATCATCAGATGGTTAGCATGTTCTTCCTCACTTTTGGAGTATATCAAAATGTCATTAATAAATACAATGACGAACATGTCTAGATATTGCTTGAAAACCCTATTCATCAGGTCCATAAAAGTTGCGGGGGAATTAGTCAGTCCGAAGGACATAACCACAAATTCGTAGTGACCATACCGAGTTTCAAAAGATGTTTTTAGTATGTCACACTCCTTGACCCTTAACAGATGGTACCCCGACCTGAGATCTACCTTGGAGAAACAACTAGCTCCCTGAAGCTGATTGAACATGTTGTCAATCCTAGGTAGGGGCTACTTATTATTAATTGTGACTTTATTTAACTGACGGTAGTCGATACACATTCTGAGGGTACCGTCTTTCTTTCACACGAATAATACTAGGGCACCCCATGGAGAGATGTTGGAACTGATGAAACCCTTATCAAGGAGATGTTTTAACTACTCCTTCAACTCCTCAAGCTCAGCTGGAGCCATTCTATAAGGAGGGATGGAGATGGGCTGAGTGTATGGAAGGAGGTCTATGCTGAAGTCTATTTCCCGCTCAGGAGGGACTCTGGGAAGATCTTCGAGAAACATGTTAGGGAACTCACTGAAAATTGGGACTGACTGAATAGTCGGGGTCTCGGAGCTGAAATCTTTGACCCAAACTAGATTATAAATACACCCTTTAGAAATAAGTTTTTGGCCTTAAGGTAGGAAATAAACCGACCCTTAGGCACTGAACTACTGCTCGTCCACTCTAAAACTGGCTCATTAGGGAACTGAAATCTGATGACCCTAGTTCTGTAGTCGACTGAGGCATAACCGGAGTGTAACCAATCCATGCCAAGAATGAGGTCGAAGTCAACCATGTCTAACTCTACAAGATAAGCTAGAATGACCTTATTCAAGATTGAGACTGGGCATTTTCTATACACCCAGTTGGCTCTAACTGACTCACCAACTGGGGTGGAGATTGAGAATCATTTTGAGAGGTCTTCTGGACTAATATCAAACTGGACAGAAACATAGGGAGTCACGAATGATAGTGTGGCTCCTGGATCTAGTAGGGCATACATATCTACATGGAAAATGCATAACATACCCATGACCACATCAGGTGAGCTCTCCTGATCCTGACGAGAGGATAAAGCATAAAAATAGTTTTTGCATTGGTCGCCATCTATACTTGAATTGTTGGCCTACTGATCTGGTCGGCCTACTGGAGCTGCTGAAGTGGTGGATTGTGATCTCCCCCATCCTGCTGACGGGCATTCTCTGAGCCGATGACCAAGCTGTCCACACCCAAAGCAACCCTTTAGGCCCTGAAGGAATTCCCCTGGATGGTTCTTTCCACACTTAGGGCAAGCTGGGTAGCGGTTGTTGGCGTTGTGACTCTAGGACTATGAGCCTGATGCTCCACCCCTCTGACCCTTGCAGGATTGAAAAGTAGGGGCGCTGGCTGAAGAGGGTGCTAGAGTTCTCTGCTTCTGCTGTTGTGGGAGGCTACTACCACCAGACCTCTGGTGGCCATAATATGATTGGCCAGTCCTTTCCTACTTGTTCTCCCATTCTATGTCTTTTAGTTTTTCTACCTCAATCTGCTGGGCATGAACGATGAAGCTGGAGAGATCAATATCTTCAATAAGCATTGTGGTCCTACACTCCTTGAGGACCAAGTTCGATACTCCATTGACAAACTTTAGATTGCGATCCCTTGGCTCGACTACCATCTCCAAAGAGTATTTAGACAATCTTGTGAACTCCAGTGCATATTCTTCCACTATCCGATTTCCCTATTTCAGATTCATAAATTCTGTCACCTTAGCCTCCCTGAGCTCCCAAGGGAATAATCTGTCTAGGAAGGCTATCGTGAACTCCTCCCACTCTACCGGTTCTGCTCCCGCTGGTTTTCTTTCCTTTCACTGGTCCTACCAGATCTGGGCTACCCCTTTCAGCTGGTAGGCATCCAGGTCGGCACTCTCAGAGGAGCTAACACCCATAATTAAGTTGATATTCCTCATCTCATCCATGAACTCTTGTGGGTCCTCTCCCACCTTAGATCCATGGAAAGATGGAGGGTTCATCCGAGTGAAGTCCCAAACCCGAGCAGCTGTTGCAGACCCATTAGTATTGACTGGAACCACTTGCTAGTTCACCTGGTTCGTGACTGTTTGTGCGAGCAGCTGGATTGCCGCTTTGAACTCTACAGAGGATACTAGGTCATCCTAAGGTGCTGCTGGAGCTAGTGAGGTAGGTTGGTGAGCGTTTCCGTCCCTTTTTCCATTACCATGTCTTGGAGGCATGATTTCACTAAAACGAAATAGAGCACGAGTTAGAAGAACGTTTATGGAATTGAACTTGGACGCACGATAAAGAATACGAACAAAAGGGAGTTTTCCTAATAATATCTCGTAATCTCCCCATCATAAGTGTGGTGCACTTCACACCCATGAAAAGGACTCTACTGGATGCGGCTTTTAGACATCCTAGGCTACTCTAAACCTAGTGCTCTGATACCAAGTTTGTCACGTCCCGAGTCTATACCGTAGACGAGACACGGTACTTGGACTTCGAAGTAACCCCAAGTCAACTCATGGTCTATCATAACACTGGTAATCTGAGTAATATCATAGAAGAAGCTTTATAAATAATAAAAACCATTTATGAAGAAGAACTAAATCATAAAGCTTTATACAACTGAAAACAAAACTGAAAATCTTATCTGTGTATGTGTCTGAAAGCCATCTATCTAATGAGTTGCTAGGACAAGCCCCCAACTAATTCTAAGTCTAACTGAAAGAAAAATAACTGAAGGAAAATAAACATCATCCTCGAAAGATGAGGACTCACCACTGGTGCAGCTAAAAACTCCTGGATGAGATCTACTAACGGTGCTGAGACTGAGAACCTGCAGCTGTATCATAAAATGATACAACATAGACGGTATGCATCAGTACTTTGAATGTACTGAGTAAGTAGGAGGAAACATAACATGGAGAATAAAATAACTGAACTGTAATGACGTGCAATGACCAACTAAAATGTCGAACTGAATAAATTGAAATATACTGAGATGGTCAAAATGGCCATGTCTGATCGTCAAATAAATGCCCTAAATTTGAGATACTGATCTGAACTACTGTACTGAACTAATCTGAACAGAGTAATCTGAAACTATTTTGAGTTGAGCTAACTGAGACTGTACTAACTATTGGGAGAGTCTATAACTGGCATATAACTACGTGAGCTGGATGTGGAGTTCGATGTATACACCACATCAGTAGGACCCACTATAGCTTGCTAGGATATAAAGGCATGAACTGGGTGATCACAAGTCTGGGGCCATAAGGACAACAAAAATAACCTACAGTGGCAACGTAGTTCTGGGAACCTGGGTGCGTTGGAACCCTGCTCCGCTCAGTGCTAAGTCCTACTCCCACTGGAGTCCTAGACTGAATACTAAGCTGATAGCTCGAAATTGGGGCCATGGACTAAATCAGGAATACCTATCTGGAAGTACGCTTAGAGTCTTATCGGACCAGATTCTTTAACTGGTGTTCTAAGACTGGCCATAGCTGCTTATCTGGAAGCTTCATAACCGTCTAAAGAACAAACTAAAATCTAAAGTTGGGGGATCTAGTACTGGTCAGAACTACTTATCTAGAAGTGTTATAAACATCTAAAGAACCACTAAAATCTGATAATTGAGTCTAATTCTAATAACTTGGAGGCACAACTAACACCTCAAGAAATGACTATAGTCAAACTGATCAGCTGACATTTTTGAACAATACTGAGTATAATAATATGATGGAGACTAGACTAATATGTATCTGACTGAAATTTCTTCATACACTAACAATATGGGGATCTCAAAACTGATAGAATCAAGCTACAGGGAAACTAGTCCAACACGCAAAATTCTAAATTTTATTGAACTGAGGACTAGGGCTAAATCATTCCACTAGATACAATTTTCACAAATTTCTAGAAATAGGGAATAATAAAGAAGTTAAAATCATAAGAAATATTCCACTTGAAATGTTAAAGAAATTGGTCTGACAATTTTCTACATTTCAAATCCACAGGGCTGTAACTAATAGAGAAAATAGAGAAGATTTTGGGGACACAGGGGAAGGGCTATTCCCTTGTTGAATTCCCACATACCTGGATAAGAAATCCCTGGAGAAGAAATCTTGAACTTCTGCAACTGACAAAGAGCCCTAGTTCTTGCTTGAGAGGAAAGGTCTGGATTCTACGGTCGATATTCTGAGAGTTTAAGTGGGGAATGAGGGGGAAAACCATTTAATCCCTATAAATTCTCTAAAATTATACTTAAAATGATGTAGTTTAGGGGCTAAATAGGGTGGAAATTACAAAAATATCTCTGGACTAAAATTTGTAAAACTGTCCAATAGGGAACCAATAGGTCACTCAACGAGTTTTTGGTTGAGACCATGACTCGTTGGGACCTTTCGTTGGTCCTATTGTCTGGGTCCTTAGTTAACTGGATCTGGCAACGTGGCATACCATGACTGGTTGGATGAATCAACGGGTCATTGATTCCTCTCATGGTCACTGGACGAGAAAACTTGGAAGGCCTGATGACGGGCAACACAACGACTCGTTATTAGACCCAATGGGTTGTTGTGTCCAGTCGTTACCTTCACTGGAACAAGTCTAAGGATTTCTGAGCTTGACCCCAGGGGTGGTCACAAGGACTCATTGTGAGACATAACGGGTCGTTGTTTCCACTCATCATCACTGAAAGGGGTTTCTGGGGTTCTCACTTAACGACTCCCACAAAGAGTCGTTGTTTCTGATGACGACTCATTGGTTGAGTCGTGGTTTCCTGAAAGAGGGACTTCTAAGATGGGTACCAACGAGTGACGGAATGAATCTTTGTTTATCATAATGGGTTGTTCCTTATTCTATTGGTTCCCAAAGGACCACACTGGGCTAACCACAATTGACACAATATGTTGTTAGAGCTGACCACGACTTGTTGT
Organism: Datura stramonium; assembly: GCA_018107945.1. Classification (NCBI taxonomy): domain Eukaryota; kingdom Viridiplantae; phylum Streptophyta; class Magnoliopsida; order Solanales; family Solanaceae; genus Datura; species Datura stramonium. The sequence continues at coordinate 46,412 of JACEIK010005262.1, forward strand.
CTTAGTCGTTTTAAGGCAAAATTTCTGGTTTTCTTCTGAATTTTTCTTACAAGGCCCGAGTATGGTCTAGGAAAGTTTTGGGGTGTTATATTTAGACAGTTGAATTCTAAAGCACTTCATGATACGTGGCTGCGGTTCAACAAGAAGTTGAAAAAGGTGCCCAACCACAGGATCCTAAATGATACAATATTGGATATATTCTATAGGTCTCTGAATTCTAACACTACGACGGTGGTTGATACTATCTTGGGCAGAACATTCATGAGTCATACATATGTTGAGGCTACTGAGGTCCTTGACAGGATCACAAAAACCAACTGCACACGGAACACAAGAGAGTTGAATGTTCCAGCTGGTACTTATGTGGTAGGTATGTCTATAGAGAAGAGAAGAAAGGATGAAGAGCGAGACCAAGATATTGTTGAGATCAAAACCACAATGGGCTTCTTTCTAAGCATTTAGTGGGAGCCAGTGATGAAAAGGTGAATGCAGTTTGTTCTCAGGGCAAGGCCCAGAGTAATAATAGAGGCGAATCAGAATCTGAGGAAGCCAATTACTTTAATGATGAAGGGGTGGGTTTTTGGACCAACACACAAGGGTCTAACCAAGACTCTAGCATCAAGGTCAGGGGAACTAATGTCGGAACTATTATAGAGATAAAAACTACAATCGGAGCCAATATAGGGATATAAGTAGTGGCAGAGACAATGGTGACTGGAAAAAGCATGAGGACTACAAAAATGACAAAAGCAGTCTTTATGTTCCTCCAAAGAATCGTGATCTAGAGTCTAGTGATTCAAGGGTGGAATACATGTTTTCTAAGGTACTCAAGTAGATGAAGGTGATAGATGGCCATTTTTAGGAACTCCGCGCTAATATTTTCAATATGAACCAAAAGGTGGTGTCCCATGCCGTTGCCATTAAGAAGATAGAGTAGTATCTTGGTCAGATTATGTTTCTATTAACTAGAGGCAGAAGGGCATGCTTCCCAGTAATATAGTTCAAAATTTGAAAAACAACAGTCATTGTATGGCTGTCACAACTAGGAGTGGGAAGGCGATAGTTGATCCTCTGATACCGATTGTGATTGGTGATATAGTTGATCCCTTAGGAATTGATGATGATAGGGTGGCAGAATTTGAGGAACAGGTTTTGATTGATGATGCAGATGAGAAGATAGCTCCTAGTAATGCAAAGGAGTAGGTGTCAGAAAAATGGAAGGAGGAGGTACCTCAAAAGATGATTCCCATTCCTACACCTCCTCCCCTTTCCCACAGCAGCTGAAGAAGAAGGTCGAAGATGGGAAGTATCACAAATTTATTTCAATGCTGAAACAATTATCTGTAAACATCCAATTAGTTGAAGCACATTAGCAGATGCCCAGTTATGCTAAATTTATGAAGGACCTTGTCAGTAGAAAGAGGACCATGAGCTTTGAACCTGTTGATAATTTGCACCACTGTAGTGCAATCACATCTCAATCTCTTGTGCAGAAAAAGGAAGACCCTGGATCTTTCACCATACCGTGCACTATTGGAGCCTTTAACTTTTCTAAGGCGTTATGTGATCTGGGTGCTAGTATAAATCTGATGCCATTAGCAGTTTTTAGACAGCTGGGCTTGGGAGCACCTAAATCGACTACAATGTGGCTATTGATGGTAGATCGCACGGTGAAAAATCCGATGGATATTCTCTATGATGTGCTAGTGAAGGTGGAGTCCTTTATATTTTTGGTCGGCTTTGTTATTCTAGACTGTGAGGTTGATTTTGAGGTCCCCATTATCTTGGGGAGACCATTCCTCACAACCAGATGTGCTCTTGTAAACATGGAGGTCGTACAACTGAGATTCCGGTTGAAGAATGAAGAGGTGACATTTAATTTGTACCGGTCCATGAAACAACCAAATGACATGTGGGTGGTCTTAGTGATTGATGTTGCAGAAGTTGGGCTTCCAATAATGCCTATTGATGAGATAGTGACTATGGAGGACATAGTAACAGTGTTGATGATGTTGATGCTGAAGAGATCAATGGGGGTGATGAGATCGTTAATGCACTTGCTGGTATTAGGTCGTACACTTATGCTCCGAAGAAGATTGATCTTGATCAAAATAATTGTGTAACCCCACCGGCCAAGCCATCTATTGAGGAGCCTACGGTATTGGAGCTCAAGGCACTCCCATCTCACATAAGGTTTATATTTCTAGGAATCGGAAACACTTTACTGGTCATAGTTGTAGCTGACTCGGTGGAATGGCAAGTGGAGGCTTTGGTATCCATTCTAAAGAAGTATAAAAGGCCATTGGGTGGACCATTGTAGATATTATTGGAATTCCACCTGGTATTTGCACACATAAGATCTATCTTGAGCCAGACTGTATTCCGAGCATTGAGCATCAGCATAGGTTTCATCCGCCTACGCAAGAGGTGTCCAAGAAGGAAATCATCAAGTGGTAGGATGCCGATGTGGTTTACCCTATTACTTACAGCAAATTGGTGAGCCTAGTTTAGTGCGTACCAAAGAAAGGAGGAATCACTGTGGTCCCAAATGCTATCAATGAGCTCATTGCACTTAGGCTAGTTACAAGTTGGAAAGTATGCATGGACTATCAAAAACTAAACCACTAGATGCAGAAAGATGACTTTCTGATGTCATTCATGGATCAGATGCTAGATCGACTTGCAGGTAGAGGGTGGTACTATTTTCTTGATGGTTATTCGAGGTACAATCAGATCTCTATAGCCCCCGAAGACCAAGAGAAAAGCACTTTCACTTGTCCGTATGGTACATGTTCTTTCAAGAGGATGTCGTTCGGGTTATGTAATGCGCCTGCCACTTTTCAGTGCTACATGATGTCCATATTTTCTGTCATGGTGAGGATACCATTAAAGTTTTTATGGATGACTTTTCGGTGGTGGGTGACTCATTTGATTATTGTTTGGCTCATTTGAGCAAGGTATTGCAATGATGTGAAGAGACCAACTTGGTGCTTAATTGGGAAAAGTGCCATTTTATGGTCAAAGAAGGTATAGTGCTAGGCCACAAGATTTATGGTAAGGGCATTGAGGTGGACTAAGTGAAGATTGATTTAATTGCGAGTCTACCACCTCCTATTTTTGTGAAAGGTGTTCAAAGTTTTTTCGGACATGCAGGATTTTATAGGAGATTCATCAAGGATTTCTCAAAGATTGCACATCCCTTGTGCAAATTACTTGAGAAAGAGGTGAACTTTGTGTTCGATGATGTGAGTCTGAAGGCTTTTGAATTCCTAAAGGATAGATTGACTACTGCCACGATCATAGTGGCACCTGACTGGTCCTTAGTATTTGAGATTATGTGCGATGCTAATGGAGTGGCCCTCGGAGCTGATTTGGGCCAAAGGCGTGAAAATATTTTCCACCCAATTTATTATGCTAGCAAGGCTCTTAATGTAGCTCAGAGAAATTACACCGTGATGGAACCAGAGTTGTTGGCTGTAGTATTTGCATTCGAGAAGTTTCGGGCTTACTTGCTTGGAACTAAGGTGATAGTTCATACAAACCATGCAACTCTTAGATATTTGATGGCAAAGAAGGATGCCAAGCCACGGTTGATTCAATGGGTTCTGTTGCTACAAGAGTTTGAGTTTGAGGTTAAGGACCGGAAGGGGACTGAAAACCAGGTGGTGGATCACTTGTTGAGATTAGAGGAAGATGCAACACTTTGAGATGAGCTTGACATAGATGACATATTCCCAGAAGAGTAGTTTTTGGATGCTTCCTAGGATCTCATCCCATGTTTTGCAGACTTTGCTAATTATTTGGTGAGTGATGTGGTATCGGAAGATTTATCATTTCACTAGCAGAAGAAATTCATGTCTGATGTGCAAAAGTTTTTCTGGGATGAGCCTTACTTATTCTGCATATGTGTTGATGGAGTGATTCATAGATGCGTGCCCAAGGTTGAGATATTGAGCATATTGGATGATTTTCACTCATCAAGTGTTGGAGGTCACCATAGCGGGATTCACACAACCCACAAAATTCTGCAATGTGGGTACTATTGGCCATCCATTAACTAAGATGCATATGATTTTGCAAAGACATGTGATGCATGACAAAGGCAAGGTGGCATATCAAGGAGGCATGAGCTCCCTATTACTCCCATCCTTATCATTGAGTTGTTTGATGTTTGGGGCATTGACTTTATAGGACCTTTTGTGAGTTCAAATGGGATGAAGTACATACTTGTAGTTGTGGACTATGTTTCTAAGTGGATGGAGGCAATTGCGCTTCCAAACAATGAAGGTAAGAGTGTAACATTGTCCTTGAAGTGGAATATGTTCTCCAGATTTGGGTCTCCGAGAGCCATCATTAGTTATGGGGTTTCACACTTCTACAATAGTTGTTTTGGACTTTTCTTGAGAAATAAGAGTGAAACACAGGGTGGCAACACCTTATCATCCACAATCGAGTGGGAAAGTTGAGGTCTCCAACCGGGAGATAAAGACCATCTTGGCAAAGATTGTGAATGCTAATCGAATAGATTGCTCTAGAAAGCTAGATGATGCATTATGGGCTTATTGAACTGCATTCAAGACCCCTATAGGTATGTCTCCATATCATCTTGTGTATNAAAATCAACTACATTGAACTGCATTCAAGACCCCTATAGGTATGTCTCCATATCATCTTGTGTATGGGAAAGCATGTCATCTTCCGGTTGAACTTGAGAATAAAGCTATGTGGGTGCTTAAGAAGCTAAATTTGAATTGGAGCGATGCTGTGAACTTGAGGCTTGAGCAATTGAATGAGCTAGATGAATTTTGTTTGAAGGCCTATGAAAGTTCAGAAATTTACAAACTGAGAATGAAGATTCAACATGACCGAAAGATTGAGAAGAGAGAGTTTAGCCTCGGAGATATGGTGTTTCTATTTAATTCTAGGATTCTCTGGTTTCCTGTAAAGTTGAAGTCCAAATGGTTGGGACCATTTTGAGTGGTTCAGGAATTCTTCTATGGGTCAATTGAATTGTAAAATCATGAAGGCAAACGGTTAAAGGTGAATGGCCAATGGGTGAAAGCATATTTGGGAAAGAGCGAAGAAATTAAATTGGTGGACCTTTGGGCTTTGGGTGATGTCTGAGTAACTTGGGGACTTGCATCGTGCTGCGACGTTAAATCAGGCGCTGCATAGGAGGCAACCCATAGAGATATCTTGGTGAAGTCTGATTAATCAAGATACTCGTGTCGTGCCGCGATATTAAATCAGGCTCTTCTTGGGAGGCAACCCAAGTTGTAACTGTAATATAAGTATAGTGTTTACATGTGTTGATGTGTGCAGGTGATTAAGATGAGAAATCTGAAGTTGGAACCAAAAATCTGAACATGATATTCTTGTGCCAAAGAGCATAGGATTTTTTCCTGTGGTCTCAAATCTTGACAATAAATTTCTAATGANATGAGAAATCTGAAGTTGGAACCAAAAATCTGAACATGATATTCTTGTGCCAAAGAGCATAGGATGAGTTGTTACCTGACTGAATTACTCGTCAAGACTACTCGCGTCCACTGAAGTAGAAATAGTTCATGCCAAAAAGCTAATGACGAGTAACAAAATGAATCGTGAGGTAACTCAATGATTCATCAAGTTACTCATCCTGAAAATACTAAAAGTCCACCAGAGTGCAGGACCAACGACTCACGACATGACTTATTGGGTAAGACCACGAGTCGTTAAATGAGTCGTTAGGTCCCAGGTAAGTTCCCTATACTTGAGCAACATAACGAACACTGAATTAGTCATTCTTTGCAAAAAGACTCATTACGTGAGGCGTGGCGCACCTAAATAAAATTTTATCATCCGACCAGACCCACATACACATCGGGTAAATTTCATTTTTAAGACTTATAAGCCCCTGATTCATTTCAAAATTCCTCACAAGTTCAAACATCAATATATCACAATCAACTTCCCTCTTCCCTAATCACTTCCCATTTTCAAATAACACAAACACGCGCACCTGCTCAAAGTCGGCAAACTCGATCACTACCACAAGTGCAACCACCCACTGCTAAAACTTCATCTTCACTCTTGAAACTATGAGTATTGATATGTTTTATGTATAAATTTTTGACCCACTCATGCATGTAAAGTGTGATTCACTTAAGGATTTAGTCCCCAACATGAAGCCCTAAATTTTTATGAATTGAATTGATTAAATAGGATGATCATTGAAACGTTAGAAATATAATGGTCTGTGTTTGCTTGAAAAAAAAAGGAATTTGATGACCAGTTGAGATTGAGTATGGGTTGATGTGGGTTTGCTTACACCCATTGAGTCGGCGGGCATTACAATATGTAAATGCTTTGTTCACAAAGCTTCAATTGTTTTGTCCGTCCAACTCTCACCAAAATGAAGGTGTTTAACATACGATATGGGTGAAGTTTGAGTAACCCATCAAATATTTGGAAAAAAATGTTTTAATAGGTCATTCAATGATGACGCCTCATGTAACGACTCAAGGGCATGCCTAATGAGTCGTTACATGACCTATCACCACTACTGTTAAGGGAACTCTTAAGAACGAGCCACATGACGAGTCATGGTATCACCTCACGACTTATTATGTGTCTCATCCTGAGTGGGATTTATATTGATTTAAAGCATATGACCACGATTGACTTAAAGGGTTGTTGCCACAAGCAACGACTCATCACGTCAAGCCGTCAAGTATACTGGAAATAATTTGAATTCTTGACCTATAGACAACGGTTGTCTTCACGAGTCGTTGCTAGTGGCAATGAGTTGTTAGGTCCTCCGTCATGTCTGCAGGCAAGCACTAATTTTTCACTTTCAGATACTAAAATATTCGATCCTAATGATTATTCCATAGGTACAATGGCACCAAAAGGAACCCTAAAGAAGGGCTCCACTAAGAAATAGGGACAGGAGAAGGGCCAGCCGTCGACTCGCAGACTAAGAGTCGAGCCATTATCTTCAGAAGAGTCGAGTGGCTCGGTTGAAGAATATCAGATATCTGAGGAACAAATGGAGTGGAGGTAGACTAGGGGTAGGACTAAATACCCTATAAATCCGACAACCTGGTCGCTTCTCTGACTCCACTCTCAAGGGACCCACCCAACCAGGAGGAGGAAATGCTGGGGTCTCAACCCCAAATTCTCCCGTGGGAACTGCAGCTGCGACAAATGATGAGGTTGATAATGAATCATGTGCCCAATAGGATAAGGAGACTGAGACCTCCCACACATCTACTGAGCAGCCTCATAGAATGGTGAGGAGGTGGTGTGTTGCGGGTATGCGAGCCATGTACAACAGAGACATCACTCCCACAAATAAAGGCCACCCAAAGCGGAGCATTTATGAGGAGCTGTGGTTGGTCACTACAGGGTTCAAGGACCGCCCAGACATTCAGGCTTTGTTTGAAAAATACCAGTTTAGGTGGTTGAGTGAGCCATCCGGCAACTGTAGTCCACCATTGGTCAGAGAATTCTATGTAGCATATGCAGCCACACTACAGCATCAAGCCCATGGAGGCCATGGTTGGAGGAAACAGCCTGCACTGACCCGGGTGCTGGTACGGGAGACGCCTGTGGACATTTCTGAGGGACCATCTCCTATATTCTATATGGTCTAGACTATGAGCCCTCAATGAACACAACCGAGTTCGATCATCGACTGAGTGAGCTATAGAAAATCAAGACCAAAAATTTGAGCCATGAGGACAGAAAAGGACAGTACACTTGGCTGGCTCAAATCATTGCCACTCGGGGCACATTAGTTGAATGGCTAAATGGCCCGGAGGTACAGATCAAGAAGGCCATTCTGAACTCTCTGGACAAATTGTGGTGGTCTCTCATACGACACAAGCTGGTACCAACCAACAATGATAATGTGGTATCACCAGACCAAGCTGCACTGGCAGCGAGTATTATGGAGGGGCATGCTATCAACTTCCCAAGGTACATAGCTGAGGAGATCCGAGAGAGAGCTATCATAGACAGCATAAGCATCCCCTTCCCATACCTTATAGATCGGCTCTGTATGGAGTCCGAGGTTCAAAAATTTCAATTCGTAGACCAGAGAGTGGTGGTGCATAAGATTACAGATATCGGGTTGATCAGAGATGACACAAACCTAGTTTCGAGGGCCAGGAGTCAGACAACCATATCTGCAGGGGACATATCACTAGTTGAGGCACTAAGCGGAGGTATCCAGAGTGAGGCTACGAGTTTTACTAAGTTTGAGGCAGATCCATCAGCGGCACTAGAGACTGATAGCCAGCTTGATGCTACCACTGCAGCAGATACTCCATTGCATGCCGAGGTCCCAGAGTCATCATTCACTACACCAGCAGCTCGCGCACCCATTACGGCATCTCTCTCCTCACCAGCTGGCCTAGTCACGCTATGTTAGGATTTCCTTACCGACATGGCTTGGCGGATGGTGAAGGCCAAAAAACAGTAGGCTCACCCGACACTTCAGGTGAATGTGCTAATAGAGTAGGTAAAGTCGTTGGTGATGAAAGAATTGGAGAGCCTATCTAGGACATGGCATGATGATTGGACACCTTTGAAAGGCAGATGGATGAGTGCCTTTCTCAATTATAGGCTCTTGAACTGACCAGATGGTATGTAGAGGTGGCGACCCTTAGAGCTGAGTTGTGAGACCTATCCACACGACAAATACCAGCCATCACACCACCTATGCTTCCAGTGGTAGAGGAGGAGCTACTTTCGGTAGTATATTTCATCATAGAGGAGCCAGTAGCTCATGATAAAGGAAAGGTACCTCGAGAGGAGGTGAGTGAGGGTTAGAGTGGTGATCTGCTATGTGAGCAAAATAGGGAGAAAAGAGACATGGAGGCAGCACTAAAGCTGTCTAGAGATGAGGTTTGAGAGGGGGCCGAGAGTGATGCTGCTAGAGCTCGTGGATAGGGTACAAGCTCTGTAGGATCAGAGAGTGCGCCGATAATTCCTGGTGTTATAGGAGAGGAGCTTGGGGTGCATTTGTGCCCTCCACCGACCAGGCCATAAGCATCTAGGTCGCACAGGTATGTTACCTATTCCCATATTTTACTTTTCATATGCATCGAGGATACCACATGTTTTTATTAATGGGGGTGGGATGGGATGCCTATATTTTTGCTAAACATAACTCGAGGGCTTTTCTTGTCAGTTATCTTTTCTTTCGAGTGTTCCTTATCTAGTAGAACCAACATGTTTAGGTTTTTGTGGTCTGTGTTTTGTTTTGTGTCAGCCAAAAGGAAAATAGGTGAACTTAGGGCAGTCAATAACATGGATTTTTTTATGTGATAATGTGATACCCCTCTTAAACATTTTGTGTGTGGCATGCTAAGTAGACAAGCATGACCTTTGTGAATCTTTGCATGGAATTAATACTGCGAACGTGTTTACCATTGTGTGACTGTACCTGAACTAGCAGTTGGTAGAAGTGATGATGTTGGCTTGTGCATTGTGTGAGTAAGGTATAGAGTTAGTTCTGTTGTGCGTGTCAATCTAGAACTTTCCTGTCCAGTTATACCGAGGTATAGGATGGGAAATTAGGAAAGGATCATAGGCCGTTTTTGATGAATAGTCTACTTTAAAATTAAAAGACCTACCAAATGGAAATAAAATTGAGCTAAAATTGACCTTTCTTTTTGTTGAGCCAATTCACCTTCCTGCTTTGATTGTAAAGAACCTATTTTGGCCCTGGTCCCTCCTTGAACACTGTGAACCTCAATTCAGATAAATAACCTAAGTTGAAGGTGGCTACTATAGGGTTGCATAAGAAGAGTAGGGTGGAAAATAATTAAGAAATGCAAAAAAAAGGCGGGTGCGTGCATAATGAAATTTGGAATTGAATTAATTTAAAAAAAAGAGCAAAAAGAAAAATGAAAGAGAGAAAGAAGAAATGAAATGCTTGAAAGAAGGAAAACTACACCCGTAGTTGCAAAAGCAAGTAAAAGAAGAAGAAAGCAAGGGAAAAAGAGGTTAAGTTGAGCCAAAGTTAGTGTAGTGCCAAGGAGGGTTAAGTTACTATTCCCATATATTTCATACCCAACCCCGAGCCTACATAACAAGCTGAAAAAGTCCAATAGTGATCCTAGTCCAATTGTGTGCAAATTGAGGTATTGAAAGTAAAGGCAAGCTTATGGTATTGTATGTGCGCGGTTAGAATTTCTTTGTGAGAGTGAGTGAGTTATTATCCAGTCCCAAGATAAAACATCGTCATGATCATATATATATGTGAGTGTGGTACTTCATTGTGGCGAGGGCATATAGTCAACAACATCATCTACTAATTATTTGGGTCAGTGTTATTTGATTGTATGCATGATTACAGGTGATTGTGTAATGCCATTCTTTGATTTCTTTGTGTCATGGGTTAAAATTTTGCATATGCACTATGATGTGAATTTTGATGACATAGCAGTGGTTAGAAAGTTTGATTTGATTTTGGTAAGAGTTGTGACTGTCGTAGGTTTCCTATATTTCATTTGATTAAAGCCTCGGGTTAGTTTTATTTTATTTGTTTTTTGCCTGACATGTTACACCTTGTAAAAGTTAGTAACTTACAAACGTATGTGTGGAGTGGTGTTAAATAAAGGAGGTACGACGCATGTAGGAAACACCGAAGGTCGGGTCGAATGAGGTCAGGCCACAAGAGCCAGCGCGACGTGCCAGAACCCTGGTGCTCTAGGCAGCACGACGCGCTAGCCCTGCAAGTACCTTGAGAGGCGCAGCGCGCCAGGGAGACTCCGCAATGGGAGGCGCAGCGCGGCCCTAGGTTTCCGCATTGAGTGGTGCGAGGCGCCCCCTTGCCACCGCCTCTAAATGAATATAAGGTTCCTTAAGTTCATTTGTGATCATTTTCCAACATAGTCACGGCCAGAGAGAGTGTGAGACGAGAGAATTCAACATTTTTTGTCCGATTATGCTACCAAACATCGTCCAAACTCTGATTAACTTCAGGTATTGAATTATAATCCTGCGGGAAACATTACTACGGAGTTAGTTTCATGAAAAACGCCCGGAGAATCAAAACTCTGCTGAGTAGAAGTCGTCAGAATTGCTTCAAACTTATTTCTATACGATCACAGGTTTCGAGTAAGCATTTCTCCCTTCTAAACTCTCAGGAAATTATACGTTTTCGGCCGTATTTCATCAAGTTAAGGTGTAGTTGATATTATTATGAAAAGTTATCATTTTCTTTGAATTGAGTACTGAAAACTAGTCTCGTTCTCCCAGTAATACGATTACAGTTGCGAAGAGCTGTTGAATTCAGGTTGAAACTCGCTGGTCAAATAGGAAGTAAACTGAGTACCTCGATTCAAAATAATAGAAAAGGGCACTTTGTGAAGCCGAACCAACTCCCTAATATACAACTTAGCATAATCTTTTGCTGAATTCGTGGTATTGACCGGTAGGAAGTGTGCAGCCTTGGTCAACCTGCCCACCATTACCCAAATGGAGTCGTATAGCCGGCGAGTACAAGGTAGACCTATAATGATGTCCATATTGATTTATTCCCACTTCCAAGTGGGGATGCTCGACCTTCACTTGCTGACAGTTTGGACATTTTTCTACGAACTCCACAATATCCTTTTAATACCATCCCACCAATAGATTTCTCGTAAGCCCCGATACATTTTCGTGGATCCTGGATGAACAGAATATCTGGTACCATGTGCCTCATGTAATATCCGAACTCTCAAATTATCAATGTCTGGGACACATAGGCAACCCTGGTATCGTAGCACACCATCTCCCCCTTGGGAGAAAACCTCCACTTTCTGACTCCGCACCTCCTCCTTTAGCTTCCTCAATATTGGATCCTCATCTTGCCTGGATTTAATATCAATTACCAAGGACGATTCTGACCTGTTATGCAAAACAACACTGCCATCGGTCGAATCAATCAATCTAACTCCCAGCCTTGCAAGCCGGTGAACATCTTTCACCAATTCCTTCTTCCCCTCATCCACATGGGACCACTCTCCATTGAGAGCCTACTGAGCGCATCTGCAACCACATTAGCCTTGCCCGGGTGGTAAAGGAAACTCCACCTCCTTTGCCAAAGATTTAGATCCTTCTGTGTGAACACGTATTGCAAGCTCTTGTGGTCCATAAATACATACACGTGGACCCCATACAAGTAATGCCGCCATATCTTCAATGTAAACACCATCGCGACCAACTCAAGATCATGGGTCGGGTAATTCTTTTCATGTACTTTCAGCTGTCGAGAGGCATAAGCTATCACCCTCCCACGCTGCATCAACACACACCCAAGTCTGACTCTGGAAGCATCAAAATACACCACGAACCCATCAGTACCCTCGGGTAGGGTCAACACTGGTGCTAAAGTAAGTCGATTTCTCAACTCTTGGAAGCTTTTCTCACAAGCCTCCGACCACTGAAATTTCAACTTCTTATGAGTCAACTTAGTCAAAGGAGCTTCAATCGATGAGAAACCCTCAAAAAACCTCTAGTAGTAGCCAAAAAAGCCCAAGAAACTCCGAATATCCGAAGGATTCACCGGTCTGGGCCAATTCTTCACCGCCTCGATTTTCTGCGAATCTACTTTTATTCCTTCGCTAGACACCGCATGGCCCAAGAATTCCACAATGTCCAACCAAAACTCACACTTGCTGAACTTTGCGTAGAATTGGCGATCCTTGAGGGTTTGAAGCACTACTCTCAGTTGAGCGGCATGCTCCTCCTCTCTCTGAGAGTATATTAAGATGTAATCAATGAACACGATCATGAACATGTCCAAATATGGATTGAACACCCCGTTCATTAGGTCCATAAAAGCTGTAGGAGCATTCGTCAGTCCAAAAGACATAACTACAAACTCATAATGACCATATCATGTCTTGAATGTCATCTTTGGGATATCACTCTCTTGAACTCTAAGCTGATGATACCCAGATCTGAGATCTATCTTTGAGAAACACTTAGCACCCTGTAGCTGATCGAACAAATCATCAATCCTGGGTAAGGGGTACCTATTCTTGACAGTGACTTTGTTCAATTGTCGATAATCAATGCACATACGAAGGGAACCATCTTTCTTTCGAACAAATAATACTGGTGCGCCCCATGGAGACTGGCTCGATCTAATGAAGCCCTTATCTAGCAAATCCTTTAACTGATCCTTCAACTCTTTTAGCTCGACTGGAGCCATCCTGTAGGGAGGAATAGATATAGGCTGCATATCAGGAAGGAGGTCGATACCGAAGTCAATCTCTCGCTCGGGAGGAATACCTGGCAAATCATTCGAAAAGACCTCCGGATACTCACGTACTACTGGAACTGACTGGATAGTCAGGGTCTCGGACTCAACATCCTTGACCCTAACCAAATGATAGATGCAACCCTTGAAAATCATCTTCCTGACTTTGAGGTAGGAAATGAAGCGACCTACAGGAATAGATGAACTACCCTTCCATTCTAACACTGGCTCACCTGGGAATCTGAACTGTACTAACCTGGTCCTGCAATTAATGGAAGCATAACAAGAATACAACCAATCCATGCCGAGGATAACATCGAAATCGGCCATGGCTCAGATCTGCTGAGGTGACCTTATGGAGGACCAACACCGGGAAATTTCTATACACTCGTCTAGCTATAACTAAGTCACCTACTAGAGTAGAAACTGAGAAGGATTCTGACAAGACATCGGGACTGACTCCTAAGATACTAGCTACATAAGGTGTCACAAAGGACAAGGTGGCCCCTGGATCTAAAAGAGCATAAACATCAACATGGAAGACTCATAACATACCAGTAACCACGTCAGGGGAGACCTCCTACTCCTAATGGGATGCTAGGGCAAAGAATCTATTCTGGCGCTGACGCCAGCTGCACTGGTAGATGCCCCCTGATATGCTGAGCAAGGGGGAGGGGCTGTTGAGCTATAAGCTACGCCACGGCCCCTAACCTGATCCTGCCTCGCTGCTGGACAATCTCTAAGCATGTTTCCGGGTTGCCCTCACCCGAAACACGCACCCAATCCTGCCAAGCACTGGCTTGTATGCCCTCGGCCACATCTGAGACAAGCTGGAACACCTGAATCTGCGGGCCTGCTGCTCTGACCCCTCGAGCCTAATGCTCGCCCTTTATGATCATGCCAAGGCCTAGATGACACACTCAGTGCTGAAGATGTTGGGGCTGATGAACTTTGGTGGGTCTGCTGTCGGTGTCCACCACCAGTCCTCTGCTGAGAGAATCGGTGGTCCTCAGTCCTAGCCCTCTTTGCCTCTCTGTCTCTCGAATGTGCCGCCTCCATCTGTTGGGTGTACAACACCATCTGAGGAAACTCCATGTCCTGATGGAGCATAGCATTCCTGCATTCCTTATCGAAGTAACCTGCTATCCCATACACAAACCTACTCACTCACGCCCTCTGATCAGCTACTAACTCAGGAGCATACTTCGATAAGCGGGTGAACTCAAGGGAATACTCTAATACTATCATCCTCCCTTGCTTCAAATTTAAAAACTCAGCTGCCTTCAGCTCCCTCATCTCCCGAGGGAAGAACCGATCTAGGAATGCAACAAGGAACTCTTCCCAAGTGACCGGACCTACTCCGGCGACCCTGCTATTCTTCCATTGACGGAACCAGATATGTGCAACCCCCTTCAACTCATAGAAGGCCAACTCTTCGCACTCAACACTACTCCCCCCCCCCATGACCTAGGTAATCTTGATAACCTCATCCACGAATTCATGTGGGTCCTCATCTACCTTGGACCCAAGAAACTCTAGCGGGTTCATCCTCAAGAAGTCCCTGACTCGAGCCGCCGCTACACTGCCATTCTGCGAAACATGTAAAGTAGCCTGATGTTTGACCTAATCGATCAAGGCCATCACAAGAATCTGGATAGCGGCCCGAAACTCAACGTGGGCGGCTAGCTCTGGTGCCTGAGGCTCCTAAACTGGTGGGACCTGCTGATGCCCCCGACCCATGCCATCCTCGTGGCCTTCGCCATCTCCATTCCTCCTTCCATTCATCCTTCAGGGAGCCATGATTCTTCAATTGGCGAATAGCACAAATTAGAAGGATAGAAAGACTCTTCACCGCACGACATAGATCATGAAAGATGGGAAAATTTTCTAGAACATTTCGTAGTCTCTTCATCATAAGTGTGGCACGCTTCACACTCATGAAAAAGACTTTACTTAACGCAACTTTTAGACTCCCTAGGAAACTTCAAACCTATGGCTCTGATACCAAGTTTGACACGACCCGAGCGTAGACCAGGATCATAGACACGGGACAAGGGACCCCGAGAGACCCCAAGTCAACCCATGGAATAAGCATTCACAAACTCATTTAATAAACATGAAGAAACATAATCATAAACTCAACGGAAGTCTAACTTAACTTACAACTCTGAAGCTCAAAACATGTCTAAGTCTGATAAGCCTCTAATATGGACGAGCTGATGGGACAATACCCCTAACTAACTCAGCAATACTGAAACTGAAAATAAAAACAAGATAATTGAAAGTCTAGTCCACGACAGATGAGGACTCACCACCTAAGAATGTACTGACTATAATAAGTGACTACGAACGGGGTTGGACCTGAGAACCGGATCCTGCATCATGAAATAATGCAGCATAGAAAGTATGCGGTCAGTACGTGGAATGTACTGAGTATGCAAGGTAAGTAAAACCGCTTTGATAACATAAATCATTTAAAACCATCCATACATATAACAAGCTTTTAAGAGTAAGTAGAAGACTACATGCATTCATTCTGGAATCATACTCTTATCATAACGAGTTCATGCATGGCTTCAGAACCTCATAACTAACTCGAATGACTCAAAGATAAAACATAACATTTATATCAAAAGATGAACAATGAGTCAAATCTTTCTTCCTGAACATGCATGCATAAGATAATTATCATGAGTAATGGATATGCACATTCGAATGATATAGACAGTGGGAGACTCGTCACTTAACCGGCATACCACGATAGAGCTTACATGGTCCTGACTATTACATCAAGTGGGCAGAGCGGTCCAAAACCTTGCCAGGGCTAGGGAAGCTATCATGATGTCAATATCAAGCTGAAAGGGTCAATCAGGCTAAGGATAGCTCACAAGGGAGGTCCCAATAATATAATGGAATCAACCTACGTTGGCGCGTAGTTCTAGGACGTAGAGTTATCGACCCTTAGCCCCCTCGGTGCTAGACTCTTCTCCCAAACATGTAATGCTCTATATCATATAAATACGAAGCTCAACATGAAATTATGCATAAAATCAACATCGTATGAAACGAAGATCAACATTTTCCATTGATAAAGCTCATTATGAAATCATGCATACACTAGACATCATATAAATATGAAGCTCAACAATGCAATTTCGATAAAGCTTTTAATAAAAAACATAGTTAGACTCAACATCATGTGAAATGAAGCTTAACATTGTCCTCAACAAAGCTCTACAATAATATACATATCAATTAAGAATTTACGCATAGAGAAGGCTTTACTTGGAACATACCATAAGCTAGAATTCATAATAATGGTTAAAGGAAAATTTCATCTCAACCATGTGGTAAGCTCACGTCGGGAAAAAATCATAATTTAAAATAATTTGGGCATAACCCAAAGCTATACCATACTTGGGTCTATTTAATCTTCTTTGAAAACATCATCAAAATCATGGGTAATATTGGAAACATGCCTTTCATCATCTACTCCATCATCACCACATTCCGTTATGAACTACCCACACATGGGCATTTTAGATTCGATTTTTAGAAAAACAATTTTGTAAAAGAAATTCAGTTAGAAACCGCCAAAGCTTAGTAAATCACCAATATCAACTCAATTTAATCATACCCATGAGTAGAAATGTAAGAATCATGCAGTTGAATGAAAATCCATACTTGATCATCACAAACCAATAACAAATTTATAGGGAATGGGCATGGGTGTGGAAGGAAGAACCCACTCATAGCCTTACATACCTGGGATTGAAGAATCCTAACTCTTCCTAATTACCCAACTGAGATTCCAATTGGAAACCTTGAGAATTTACCTCGATTCTTCTCCTCAAACCCCCAACCTTGCATGCATGAAAGTAATGTCCCAAGATGGGTTTTTCTCTACTAAAACCCCTCTATTACCAGCTTAAAATGACGTAGTATAGGCCCTTAGAACTTAGGAATTACGAAAAAGCCCTTACTGAAATCGCTGAAAATAACTGTCAAGGGGTCCTAACGGACGACCCGACGACTCATCACCAGGGCACATGATCCATTGGTTTGCTCGTTAAGTTCACTAAATAATTGGTCTGCCGGGGCTCCTAATGAGTGACATGATAACTTGTCCCCAGCAGCCACAACCCGTTGCCACCTCCCGTTAAGTGCACTGGACAAATTTTCCAATCTTCCTCTAGAACCACCCACGACTGACATGATGACTCGTCGTGTCTGACCACGAGTCGTTACATCTCCCATGGAGACTTCGAGTCCCTCATCCTTCCAGGCCTTCCCACGATTCACCTGACGACTCGTAGGGTCTCCCCACGAGTCGTTCAATGACTCATTCTGCAACTTCTACAACATTTTCCAGGTTTTCTCCGATTTACTTCCGGGTCCGATTCTTGAATTCTCGAGGTATAACAAGAGAGTTGCCTCACTCCTTAATGAAAAGGGAAATAACCTCAGCCGTATCGCATCCTGACTCACTCCCGGGTGTTTATATGCTTTGCAGATACCTACAGAATTAGTCAAGTGAGTATGTGCAACATCAGTTGCATGACCCGCAAATATCCCCTTCATGTTGAGAAGTTGGATCATAGCACTGGTAATATCAAACTTTTCCCCAGAAGGCAAAGGGGAAGGGACAATAGCTCCAGTGGCACTGGCTTCGTTAATATCAGCATCATCATCCTCATCAAAATATCAATGCCTCTACTGATCTGGACCTCTATTCCTTCTAGCTCGCTCTACTGCAGCAGCTAGGCATTGCTCTTCAGCAACCCTTGCTAACTCTTTATCTGTTGCCCGAGCTTGTTCCTCGGCCAACATCCTGGCTGTAGCTTGGTCCACTGTCTCTTGCTCTTGTATGTTGGCCATTCTTCTTAGATTTCTCAGTGTTTGTTCAAGTTCGTGATCAGTTTGAACCAGGGATTTTCCTTGGCTTCTAGTACTAGGCATGCACGAACCTAAGACCTATTAAGAACAAAAACAACAAAAGAAAATTATAAAGGAAATAAGAACCAATAGTAAAACAAACACAATTAACAAAAGCCTTAGCCGTATTCCCTGGCAACGGCTCCAAAATTTGATCTCGCCCAAATTACACCTTGCAATTGAGATATAAAACAGTCGATGTCAAATATAGAACCCAACAAAGGTTGGGGTCGATCTCACAGGGAATATGGAAAGAACTTGAGTTAATATGATTAGCTATTACTATCGGATTACTTATTTCCTAGGGGGAAAGAATTGAAGAAACAAAATAATAAACAAGAGTAAAGACTAGTAAATGTTTAAATCAATTTCAGTTGTATTCAATCAACAAGATGACTAGGATTGTGTTCCCCATGACTACATAACCACAAGGATTTTACACTAGTGATCTATTCCGGTGTTTAACATGGAATATTGGTAAGTTAAGTTCACCTAAATGGTTGGTCCCCTATCTAGATGATTATAACTACTCAACTTGGTCCATATACGGGTGTATGTG
>JACEIK010005262.1:81081-99418 GCA_018107945.1 Datura stramonium
CTTACCCTTAATATCGGATTAGCTATCCCTGGACAAGTTCAAGCTATTAGATGAGGGTTGATAGCCTCAAATCTCCGTTGTTAATCCCTTTTCCCATTCACTACCCCTTTGATCCGGTAAGTAAGAATTAAGAAAGTTCCAACGTTTGCAACTGTTATGAAATAATTAAAATAAAGGGAAAAACAATACATGCATTAAACCCTGTTCAAGAATCACTATGTTTTTTACCTATGAGTGTCAATTCATCATGGTTCCCACAACCCTAGTTATAGGTTTAGCTAGTCATCCTTGTATAATCACAATCACAAAATATAAAAGAAATCATAATTGTAACTTACAAAAATTCGTAGAAGAAAACCACGTGAATTGAATAAAACTCCAAAATCGATGAACATAACTCCAATGTTGTTTAATTCTCAAAATAAAGAACAAAATTACAAACTTTGTTTCTTGAACTAAGAATGATAGTTAACAACACTAGAATCCTCATGAAAATTGGTAAAAATAAATTGTCTTCGAAAAGTAAACCTAAAAATTATATTTATAGTTCCAAACAAGTCTTATCCTAACTAAACTTGTCTTATCCTAACTAAAATTGGATTCTAGGTCGGCAGGGGTAACGGGCCAAGTAATGACACGTTGGGTCTCCCAATGAGTCATGGCTAGTGATCTTGAGTCCTTCTCACCAATTTGTCCAGTCTTGGTGACAGGTCACCTAACGACTCATTAGGCCTGGGCACGAGTCATTAGATCTCTCATGGCCCTGGCTCACCAAATCTTCTAGTGAACTCGACAGATACCCATAGTACCTGATGATGAGTTCTCACTTCACCTGACAACTCATTATGTCACTCGTTATCTTCACTGGGCACTTGTTCAGAATTTCTCCTACCAGTCTCCACGATTTTCTTAATGAGTCGTTACCAGATGTAACGAGTCTTGCCTTCAACTCGTGAGGTGCACTGGTTCCTTTTCATCAACTTCGATCTCTTCCAACGACTCCAGGCACGAGTCATTCATTGGGACGATGACTCGTGGCCTAGACCTCAGCCTACAGGTTTGTCCATTTTTGCCTTACTTTGCCTATTTCCCGTTTCGGACCTATTTTCCTTCAACATTGAACACAAACGCATCATATCTACATAAACATACCTGGAATCATAGTTTCTTGGTTTTAAGCGTCGAAAGTGCCATAAAATCATGGCACATCATTCTGTTCATTTTTTGTTAGTTGTCTCAAAGCATAGACAATAACCTTTTCATGTTGAGTTAAAATACAACAAACCCAATCCTTGAGACATCAAAATAAACCACAAAACCTTATGTACCTTCAGGAAGAGTTAAGATAGGCGCCAAACTAAGCCTTACTTTTTTACTCTTGAAAATTCCACTTGCAAGCCTTTATCCCTTATAAATCTACTGTAATAGCCGGCTATACCCAAAAAGCTACAAACTACTGTACGATTCAAAGGCCTCGACCAATCCTTCACCCCTTATATCTTCTGATTATCCATTCTAATACATTTTTCAATGACAACATCACCAATAAAAGCTACGGATGTTGGACAAAATTCAAACTTAGAGAATTTCGCATACCACCTGTGATTTTGGAGAGTCTGTAATACTGTAGGCAAATGATCTGCATGTTCTGCGGTGGACCATGAATGTATCAGGATATCACCAATGAAGATGATTAAGAGCACATCTAGGAATAGCTTGAACAGCTGATTCATCAAGTCCATGAATGTTTTTGGGGTATTGGTATGTCCAAAGGACATTACTAGAAATTCAAAATGGCCATACCCTTTTCTTGAAAGCTACCTTGAGAATACCAACCTCTAATGCATCATGGTTTTATGACATTTTTGACACTTAAAACATAGAAAATATGGTAATACTTAGGCGCATTTATGTGGACTTGAGGCTTTTGTTGATTTTGTAAGGAAAATAGGTTTTGGGAGTTATACTACATAAAAGATTGAAAAAAGGTAGGAAATGGGTCTGACGAGCCATGGTACGAGTCGTACCTCATTTGCACGAGTCTTCTTGAGTCCCCATGGTGAGAAATAGAAAATTATCAAAATGACACCTTCAAGTCAAGACTAGATACCACAAACTGTACTAGCAAAGGATAGGTCATACTAAAGAGTCATTTTTTGAAGATCAGAGAAAGCAATGAGGGACTGAAGCCAGGACCAGAAGTCATGAATTATGGTATTATACCACGAGCCATTCTGAGCATTGATGACGTTAAAATCAACTCCCAATATTGGGTAGTGAAAATGACCGCAACAAATATAGAACACAAGAAGGAGTTGGGCTTGAAACCCACAGAGACTACTCAAAGCCCAGACTATCTAGTACTAAATAGTAAAGTATTACAAGATTAGAGTCTATTTGGATTGAGAGTAATGAAATTTAACTATGACTATAGAGTGAAATATGCTAGGGTGGTAATCAATTAGAGATAATTCTAGGGAGGTGACTCTAATTATGGGTCAATCCCCCTAAATCACCCAATGTGGAAGAATTGAGAGTTGGCTAGGGAAGAACATACAACTAATTTACTTAGAAAACCCATGGGTATCTTTCAATAGCACCATAGCTGTCAATCTACTTCAATTTTATCAAATTAAAGAGAACTCCCTTCTAATCAATTGCTTTGCCAATTGAAATTCAACCTATGTCTAGGAGAATCAATTAAACAAAGGTTATGCCTTGAGCTATTGTTAATTGATGTGAATCTGACCTAAATTTTCTCTTTCAAGCCTAATAAAGGTAATTGGGTAGGATTGGATAACTCTTATCACCAATCACACACTACAAAGCAAAAACCAATCAAATATTCATAAGCCCAAACTAATTTTAAAAATTTCGGATCATTAGGGTTCACAACCTTAGATTTGAGTTTAGTTACTCATAGCAAGGAGAAGAAAAGCAAAGTAATTAAACATTATTACCAAGAGAATTTGAAATCTTTAATAGATGAATGGAAATGTTCAAGTTACAAGCTAAGATCTAGAATCTACTTAGAAAACTAAGGCAAAACTAGCTAAACTCTATATTCTAAGTATGAACTTAATAATGAGAAAACTCTCGAAAACTGACAAGAAAAATCTATTTATACTAAGTCCCAAAAAGCCTAATTAATTCAAACTTTTGTATGCCAGTGTCACGACCCGAACATAGGCTCGTACCGAGACATGGAACCTAGAACCATATATGGCTCCAAGTCGACCCATGGAATGAACATGATAACTAACTCAACATAATTTAAAATGGAAAATTGAATTCTAAAATAGCAAAAGTCTGAATATTACAACATCTGTACAATGGAAATACACAACACTAAATCCAAAGATGAATACATGACTATGTCTGAGAAGCCTCTAATATAATGATGAACTGATGGGACAACACCCCAACTATCTCACTAAAAGTCTAAAAATGAAATACTACATATCAACTAAATAAAGGTCCTCAAAGGATAAGGACTCACCACCTTAATCCATCGATGAGCTCAAGGACTGCCTAACGGCGGGAATGAGTTTGAACGTCTGAGCCTGTATCGTGAAAAGATACATCATAGAGTATACGGTCAGTAATTGAAATATACTGAGTATGCAAGATAAGTAAAAACAACTGAGTAAGTAAGGGCTGCTCGCCTTTTGAATAGAAGGAAGTGGGAGATTAGAGGTTATTTCGGTAAATCGATGCATGAGCTGAGGCTCCCATGTGCAACAAAAACTGAAATCATGCATATCATAAATCATTTCATCATAAGATTCTGAGAGTAAGGCTTGCATGCTAATATTTAAAAGCATGGTCAAACATAACCAAATCTCATAATTGGATTGAATGATCCAAAGCTGAAACTGATAATCATAAGTAAATCTGATAAACTAAACATTAGGTCAAACCTGCTGAAAACATAATATCATGATTGATGAACACGCATAATTGAAATCATGAGGAACAATGGGAAATTCATCATTTAAGCGACATTATTATGACAAAGCTTACATCATCCTGACTATTACACTAAAGTAGAAAGAGTTGTCCAAAGCCTAGCTAGGGCTAAGAGCGCTACCACGATATAGATATCAAGCTGAAGGCCCATTCAGGGCAGGTGAAAGCTCACAAGGGAGGTCCCAAAGTATACATGTAAACCTATGTTGACGCATATTTCTGAGACCCGGGGTTTATATAAACCCCTAGCATACTTAGTGCTGGACACTACTCCAAAAAATATGCATATGCTCTCCATTGTTTTTCAATGAAACTGAACAATCATTTTTGAACGAAGCTAATCATGAAATTACATATGTAGTCTGAAATATGAATATGAGAGGCCTTAGCTCAAAACATACCACAAGCTGAAGGTGGGAGTATTGACTCCAAAAGCATGTGGTAAGCTGACCTCATAAAATTGAACTTAATCATAAAAACATTCTTAGATCATGTTGGTTTGTCAAAACTTTATCATGCTTGAAATAGACATGGTAGTCAAAGTCATGAATACGTGCATGGGTAATTCATAAACATTCTTTCATGCTAGACATCTCATCATACTTGAAAACATAGATCATAATCTTAACTTTGCATGAAACTTACCTAATTGGGCATAGTACTTTCAATACTAGAAATCATGAATTGTAATTCAAATTAAATATAAAACCTTCCCATGAATCTCAAAACATCATTAGAAACATGAATAGATGGACCGATGATTGAAACATAGATAATTTCATAGATTGGGTTAAAACCCCACGAACCATACACTTGAATTTCATGAATTGAGAATGGATTTGGGCAAGAGAGTGAAGAGAAACTCCCATTTATAACCCTACATGCTTGGTTAATCTTATTTTACACCCTTCCTTGAATTCCCAATAGATTTGGGGAGGAACTAAGGGAATTCTTAAGCTTGATCTCCATTGGAACACTCTAATCTTGCATGCATGGAATAGAATGACTTAGGATAAGTTAAGCAACCTTAATACCCTCCTAATAGAGCTTAAAACTACGTAGTTTAGGAATTAGAAGCTTAGGAATTATGAAAATACCCTTACTATAATGCAGGAATTTGGACACTGCCAGTCCGCACGAGTGACCGCACGACTCGTAGAGTCCAATCCGTTGTCAACACTAGAAAATCCCACCTACATTTCAAAATCCCAGATGATGATTCACTTCATGATTCGTGAGGTACACCACCACTTGTGACTCCCCTCGTGACGTCTCCGTAAAATCAAACCTTCAAACTTTGACCATCTTGACCACGACTCACTTCACGAGTCGTTAAGTACTCCACGACTTATGATTGTTACTCATGGTCAATCCTTGACCACAGCTTCTCATAATCATCCTCCACTTCATGATTCACTCCATGACTGATGAAGTCACCTCACGGGTCACTGGACGACTCGTCTTGTGACCTGAATAATATTTTTTCATTTTTTCCACTTGAACCCTCGGGTATGATCGTAGGTAATTTTAGGGTATTACAATATCTTTCCCTTTGAATATTCATCCTCGAATGTGGATAAACATACTAAAAGGATGGGGAATAGAACTGTCATTCCAAATACTGAACATCTGAAGCTGAAAACTGACGGAGTGACTGACTCCGAACTAAAATACATGACTGAACAGAATTCATGAATCACACATACATGCACTGACTTGAAAGAAACTGGAATACATAAATTAGACATGAAACTGAATAGAGTATAAAGGAGGAAACTGATACCTCAAGTTGGAACTGAACCATAAGGGAAAAGATGCAGGTATTTAGCCATCATATATGCTTCAACTTCCCACGTAGCTCCCTCAACATGTTTTAGAGGGGAGGGGTGGAACTATTGAGGAGTTTATGTGAGACAGCATCAGAATTCTCCGATTTAATAGAGTCAGCAAGATCCGGGTGACCAGAGTGATTAGCAGCTTGATCAGCTTAAGGGGAAGTTTCGCAGGTTTGTGAAGACAGATTCTCGTCACTCAGTTTTCAGAGCTGAGCCAACTGATTCAGTGGTCTCCCTCTCTCCCTATACTTCGAACCAAGACTCTTCTTCAGACTTAGGTTCTCTAGATTCTATTCTCGGGGTACGTAGATCCACCCGTCTTCGTTTTCCTATTCATAGGTTTGTATCAACTAAGTCTCCACAGAACGTTTGCTGAAACTACCTCTTTGTTCCTCAACTTCCGAACCTAACATTCAAGGATCTCAAGTGGTACCTCTTCATAGCTAAGGCTATCCTTCACACCTATGCTCTTCACCGGGACAACCAACACGGGGTCACCAATGCACTTCTTCAACAATGATACATGGAAAATTGGATGTACTGAAGCCAACTCCGTTGGTAGATCCAACTCATAGGCCACTTTGCTAACATGGCTCATAATCCTGCAGGGACCAACATATCGATGACTAAGCTTCCCTTTCTTTCCGAACCTTATCACTCCCTTCATGTGAGACACCTTCAAAAAACACCCAATCATCAACTTCAATCTCCAGTTCTCTCCTCGTCACATTAGCATAGGACTTTTGATGACTCTAAGATATTTTCTGCCTATCCCTTATAAGTTGAACTTTCTTCATAGCCTCATGAACTGAATTTGGACCTATCAATGTAGTCTCACCAACCTCAAACCAACCAATAGGCAATCTACATCTCTACCCATAAAGAGCCTCAAACGGATCCATCTGAATGCTGGAGTGGTAGCTGTTGTTGTAAGCAAAATCGATAAGAGGTAAATGATCATTCCAACTACCTGTGAAGTCAACAATACATGCTCTCAACATATCCTCAAGATTCTGAATGGTCCGCTCAGCCTGGCCATCTGTCTACGGGTGAAAAGCTATGCTAAGCTTGACCTGAGTACCAAGTCCCTTTTGAAATGTCCTCTAGAACTGGGAGGTAAACTGAGTACCTCTATCTGATATAATGAACAAGGGCACTCTATACATGTAGTGTCTCCAAATCATCAATGCGAACACTATTGCGCCAACTCTAGGTCATGCATCTGGTAATCCTTCTCATGAGTCTTAAGTTGTCTAGAAGTGTACGCTATGACCTTATCCTATTGAATCCGTACACAACCGAGACCAACCCTAGAAGTATCACCCTACACAACAAGATCAAATCAAGCTCCCATTCCTCCTAGAGTTATTCCAAACGTACACGTAACCATCATTTCCATCATGGGGAAACGTACAAAGGGCTTAGAGTAAGAAAATCATGAGCACAAATCATTTAAGAGATCTAAGTTGAGCATATACTTGATGTTGATATAGCACGGTCTTATGAGCCGATAAGGAAAATATTAAGGATTGAGTTCTTAGAGTTAAGTATGTTGGGAGACATGATTTAACATACATAACGAGTTTATGACATGAAGACGAAACTTATAGATTTGCAGAGTAAGACTAGGATCGCTGTCTGAAGTGGTCATTTAGAATCCTGGGAGTCTATACATAAGAACGGATAGAGCATAAATTCAACTATGCACAAGAGAAATCATCTGAACCTGAAGAGATTGGTATTCCATAACTATCAGTGCTGAGACTTCTATATTAGGAAACTCAAAATTTGACTTGGATCATGGACTTATCATCTCCCCCTTAGCTTAAAGCCATCATTCTAAGGCTCCTAGATCTTTCTTAAGGTTGGGATAAACCAATAACTCTTGACTCCTACTTCACCTCTAAAATTCACTAGAAGCTTCATACTCATAGCTATTTCACACCATGTATCAACAACCTCCTCTCAATATACATTAAGGACTTTCTATTCCATACTAGGGTTCTGGGGTCTAACAAAATGCGAAGAATTACATGAATATCTCATAACATACATGAGGAGGGTCGTGACATGAAGCTGAGATTTAGAGAATCATGGAAAAAGACTGGAATTACCCTATGAAGTAGCTACTTCTTATTCTATGAACTTGAGTACGAATACACGTAAGGAGTACTTGGAACTTATACATGGGTATAACTTGTTCACATATGGCATGAATAGAGTATCACATTGACTGAAATATGAGTAAACACCTGAATATACGTGGATCGAACTCCCATAGTTACTGATCCTAGACCTTCACATTTGAAACTCAAGAGTTGGCCTAGTCCTTCACCTAATAGTCTCCCCCCTTGGCTTAAAGATCATCATACTAAGGATTGAACCCCTTCATAAGGCTATACTTAAATCACCTACCTATGACCTTCCATTTGCCTCTAAGGCTATTATTGAAGGCTTCATATTTATAAGCATTCCATACCCTCCACAGAATAAATTTCATACTAAAATGCAAAAAAGTGATGCAAGGTTCGACATGAAAAAATCATAACATACTTGCGATTACATCTGGAGTTGGCCTGCACCTGGACTAGGTAACCCACCTTGTTGAGATGGGCGAGTTGTCGGAGTCGCTATTCTAGTGATTGGAGCACTGGCTCTGTCCTTGGCTTGTCTAACCGACGGGAAATATCTAAGCATGTATCCAGGTTTACCACACCCAAAAGAACCATCTCTGCCAGTGAAACACTCTCTCGAGTGTATCCTACTACACTTCAGGCACGTCGACCACTTGGACGGGGCTGTTGGAGAGGTGACCGGGGCACGACGTCTCTGGTCACTCTTCTTGGCTGATGGGCAGTCTCTGAGTTTATGACCGGGCTGGCTACACCAAAAGCAAACACCTGAACCCATCACGCACCTCCTTGGGTGGTTCTTCCCACATCTTCTACACTATGGGTATGTAATCTCCCTTATCCTAGGCTTCTTTCCCCGAGTCGAAGCCAAAGATTTCTGCTGAAGTTGAGGGTGATTTCCACCACCCGACCTTTGCTGGGTAAACTCGAAGCTCCCCATCCTGGCCCTCTTGTTTCTCTTTCCTTTCCCCTAGAACTTTCCATCCACTCTCAAACCAAGGGACTTAGACGGGCTCTTTCTCATGAATCCTCGAACCATAGTAGCCGCCGCCTCCTCTGTAGGATCCGGGGATGCAATTTTCTACTGATTAGGATAAGTGGTCATGGCTCATACCAACACTCTAAAGGCATC
This sequence comes from Datura stramonium, assembly GCA_018107945.1. Taxonomy (NCBI): domain Eukaryota; kingdom Viridiplantae; phylum Streptophyta; class Magnoliopsida; order Solanales; family Solanaceae; genus Datura; species Datura stramonium. The sequence goes on from JACEIK010005262.1 coordinate 90,150, forward strand.
CCTAAGCTCCCGCATCTGTAACCTGCCTGAACAGAAGGCCTGCTAGAGTTGGTAAGGCTGGCTGATCTCTGATGTTTCTTTGTGGAGACATACTTCTGCAAATGCGTATAGTATGAGTTCAAAAGATAGAGAGATATTTCATCGCACGACATAGATAATGAAAGAAGGGGAATTTCCTAAAATATTTCATAGCCTCTTTGTCATAAGTGTGGCGCGTTTCACACCCATGAAAAAGACTTTACTTAACGTGGCTTTCAAACACCCTAGGACACTTCAAAACCTAATGCTCTGATACCAAGTTTGTCATGAACAGAACATAGGCTCAGATCGAGACATGAAATCTAGAACCATAAATAGCTCAAAGTCGAGCCATGACATGAACATGATAACTAGCTCAACATAATTTAAAAAGGGAAATTGAGTTCTAAAATAGTAGAAGTCTGAATATTAAAGCATCTATACAACGGAAATATACAACACTATGTATGAGAAGCATCTTACATACTGACGAGATGATTGGACAACACCCCCACTAGCTCACTACAAGTTTGAAATTGAAATAGCACATATCAACTAAATAAAGGTCCTCGAAGGATGAGGACTCACCAACTGGAGGACAGGATGAGCTTAAGGACTGGATGAGATTAAGGAATGGCTAACAATTGGACTGAGTTTGAACGTCTGAGCCTGTATCATGAAATGATACAACATAGAGTATGCGGTCAATACTTGGAATATACCGAGTATGCAAGGTAAATAAAAATAGCTGAGTAAGTAAAACTGAAATCATGCATATCATAAATCATTTCATCATAAGATTTTGAGAGTAAGGCTTGCGTGCTAATATTTGAAATCATGATTAAACATAACCGAATCTCATAATTAGATCGAATGACCCAAAGCTGAAATTGATAATCATAAGTAAATATGATAAACTGAACATTTGGTCAAACCTGCTGAAAACATAACATCATGAATGATGAACATGCATAATTGAAATCACGAGGAACAATGGGAGATTCGTCATTTACCTGCCATTACCACGACAGAGCTTACGTGATCTCGATTATTACACTGAAGTGGGAAGAGACATCCAATGCCTTTCCAAGGCTAAGGGAGCTACCATGATATCAATATCAAGCTGAAGGCCCATTCGAGGTAGGGGAAAGCTCATAGAGGAGGTCCCAAAGTATATATGTAAACCTACTTTGGCGCGTAGTTTTGAGACCTGGGGTTTATATAAACCCCTAGCCTACTTAGTGCTAGACACTACTCCCAAAAATCTACATATGCTCTCCATCAATTTTCAATGACGCTGAACCATCATTTTTCGACAAACCTGATCATGAAATTACATACATAGTCCGAAATATGAATATGAGGAGCTATAGCTCAAAACACACCACAAGTTGAAGGTGGGAGTATAGACTCCAAAACCATGTGGTAAGCTAATATTATGAAATTCAACTAAATCATGAAACATACTTAGATCATGTGGGTTTTCCCAAACTTTAACATGCTTGAAATGGACTTGGTAGTCAAAATCATGAATACGTGCATGGTAATTCATAAATATTCTTTCATGCTAGACATCTTATCATACTTGAAAACATGGATCATAATCTTAACTTTTCATAAAACCTTCCTAATTTGGAATAGTACTTTCAAAACTAGAAATCAAGAATTGTAATTCAAATTAAGTGTAAAACCTGCCTATGAATCTCAAAACATCATTAGAAACGTGAATAGAATTAACCCATTATTGAAAAATAGAGAATTTTATAGATTGGGTTAAAACCCCTTGGAACCATGCGCTTGAATTTCATGAATTGAGAAGGGATTTGGGCATGAGAGTGAAAAAAAATCCCATTCATAACCCTACATAACTGGGTAAGCTATTCTTACACCCTTCCTTGAATGCCCAAGAGATTTGGGGAAGAACTAAGGAAATTCTTAAGCTTGATCTCCAAAGGAACATTCTAATCTTGCATGACTTAGGATTGGTTACACACCCATAGAACCCTCCTAACAGAGCTTAAAACGATGTTGTTTAGGAATTAGAAGCTTAAAAATTACAAAAATACCCTTACTAAAAATGCAGGAATTTAGACACTGCCAGTCCTCACGAGTGACCTCATGACTTGTGGAGTCCTATCCGTTGTCAACATTGGAAAATCCCTCCTACATTTCAAAATCCCAGATGATGACTCACTTCATAATTCATGAGGTACACCACGACTTGTGACTCCCCTCGTGACATCTCCGAAAAATCAAACCTTCAATCTTTGACCATCTTGACCATGGATCACTTCACAAGTCGTTAGGTACTCCATGACTCGTGACTGACACTCTTGGTCACCCCCTGACCATGGCTTCTCACAATCATCCTCCATTTCAAGTCACTCCATGACTCATGAGGTCACCTCATGCGTCACTGGAGACTCATCCTATGACCTAGGTAATATTTTCCTATTTTATCTACTTGAACCCGCGGGTCTGATCTTAGGGACTCTTGGGGTATTATAGCTAGGTTATTGGGACGGACCGTCCTTTGGAAGGACGGACTGTCTTTTGGATCGTACTTCACTTTTCAGCGTTTGTTCGGTAGCTTGTCATCCTTTGAAATATGGACTGTCCTTTGGAAAGATGGTTCATACCTTGCACCACACTTTAGAAATCCTATTCTGCATAGCTGGGTCTAGTATTTCATTGATGGACTGTCCTTTTGGAAGATGGTTCATCCCTTCAACCGTATTGTAAGGAACCTTTTTGCTGGGTTTCCAGAATCTACAGCTGGAAAGGATGGTAGGAGGTGCAGACCGTTTTTCAAATAGACGACCAGTATGTTGTGATGTTGCTCAAATCCACTCAGGTAGAGTAAATTATCACAACAAATATAGAACCCAATAGGGAGTTGGGATCGAATCCCACAGAGACTACTCGAAGTCCAGACTATCTAGTACTAAATAGTGAAGTATTGCAAGATTATAGTATATTCGGATTAAGAGTAATAAAATTTAACTAAGTTTAGTCAACATAGTGTAATAATCTAGGGTTGCAATAAATTAAAAATAATTCTAGGGAAGAGACCCCAATTATGGATCGATCCCCCTAAATCACCCAATTGGAAGAATTGAGAGTGGGCTAGGCTGAACGTGCAATCAATTTACTTAGGCAACCCATGGATATACTTCAATATCACCATAGGTGTCAATCTACGTCAATTTTTTCAAATTAAAGAGAATTCCCTTCTACCCAATTGCTTGTTGCCAATTTGGAATTCAACCTGTCTAAGAGAATCCATTCAACAAGGGTTATACCTTGAGTCATTATTGATTGATGCTAACCCAACCTAAATTTTCTCTTTCAAGCCTCATAAAAGTAATTGGGCAGGATTGGATGACTCTCATCACCAATCACACACTATAAAGAAAAAACTAATCAAATGTTCATAAGCCCAATGTCACGCACTGAGTCTATACCCTAGACGAGACACGGTACTTAGAGTCACAAGTAACCCCAAGTCAACCCATGGTATATCATAACACTGGCATTCTGACATAGAGAAAGCTTTAAAATAATAAGATAAAATATCTATGAATAAGAACTATGTCATAAGGTTTTATACAATTGAAAACAAACTGAAAATTTAAATCTTTGTCTGTCTCTGAAAGCCGTATCTCTCTGAAAGCCATCTATCTGATGAGTTGTTAGGACAAGCCCCCAGCTAACTCTAAATCTAACCAAAGGAAATATAATTGAAAATAAATAATCTCTATCCTTGAAAGATGAGGACTCATAAGTGATGCAACTGAATGTGCTCAAAAGTTTCCAAGATTTAAAACCAGGATTTGGAATGTGCTCAATAGAAAAATCTACAACAGTGCCTTAGAACGACTCGTTCAACGAGTCGTTGGTTGCTCAAACAAGTCATTAGAGGTAGTCATTGGAAGAGTTTTAGAAAAAGGGGGGCCAAGAGTTTTGATGCCACGAGAGGAGGTACGAATCATTGTGTGAAACAATGACACGTTGGAAGCAATGGTGGCATGCTTGCATGTTGGACTTCTCGAAGGGAACGAGTCATGTCAACTTATTGGTTGCCATGACGAGTCATGTCAACTTATTGGTTGCCATGACGAGTCATCATGAGGAGTTGTTAGTTGGAGTGCAGGGTTCCAGGTCAGTGGCGATGGATGGTTATAACGGACCGTTCAAGCTAAAAAATACCCATTGTGTTGGTCATTGGAAGTGACTCGATTGTTGGTCCAGTGGGGACGATGGAATGACTGATGAGTCGTTGGATCAAGTAACGACTTTTCGTGTCTTTTGTTGGATAGATTGCAAGTTGGGGAACCAATTGAGTCAATGGGAGTTGGTGACGAGTCGTTGGTTGAAGTAACGACTCTTTCTGTTGGTCGTTGGTTGAGGAAGTTGAAACTGTGAGGAAGGCCCCAAAAGAAATATGGTCACTATGAGTCGTGGTTAGGACCAACGACTCGTGGTGAGCGTCGTGGTCTCAGATCGGGTAAATTTTTAAGTTTTTCCCAGGGGTATTTTGGTAAAGTCCTATGCTTCCAGTTTTTAAATAGCATCATTTTGGGCTTTTAAAGGGACGTTTTAGGGGGGTTTTCTAGCCTAACCTCTTATTCCCCCAACTCTTCTTCCTTTCCTCTCAAGATTAAGGATTCTACAAGGGTTTCCTCAAGGCTTCAAGGTGTAAGTTCGAGTTGGAATCCTCTTAACCAGGTATGTGGGGTTTTCAAAAAGGATATCCTTCCATCCTTCTGCCCCAAAATGTTTTTTAAAAAACCTTATTCCATTATTCTAGAAAAGCATGACCTAGGGTTTCGATTGATGGTTGATTTCTTTTATGTCTTCTATGAATTTTAAGACCCATTAGGATTAAAAGTTCATTATGCTTATGGGATTATTTTAATATGTTGAATTATGTGCTAAATGGTGAAAACGCATGATTATAGAATTTCCTTCATGAGATGGCCTAAACCTTGATTGGGAGTTTGTTATTGTTCACTCGATTATACCAAGAACTCATATCCATGCCTAAAATACATGAATATTGTAAGAATTACTAGAATATACGATTTGATAAATATGTGGTGATGATATTAGAACGTGTGGGCTTGATCAATTGAAAGTATGTATGTGTTTTCATTATGTTTTTGATGGAATGGTTTTGGGTATTAGGTAAACCTATGATAAAAGTATAATTATTGTATCTTCCTTATGAATTGGAGAAAATTTCGAAATGGGTTCTATGCAATGAAAACATATGCATCTACGAAGATCTCGTTGTACATGTTTAATGTATGAGTTAATTATATGGGTTTTCCCATAAATTTAGAATATATGAATCAATGTACATATGTTAAGGTATGAATTGAACCTATGGATTCTAAATGACTCTATGTTATACATCACATTTAAGAACTCGGGACTTAAATGTGGTCGATGTGTATAAAGTATGGTCTGAACCTATAGATGTGAAATGAATGTGAAATGTGTGTATTAGATGACAATTTGGTACCATGATTATATGAAATATGATGATAATGCATGAGAATGATCCTTTAGGCCGTTGGGCTTGTTATTAGTAGAAAGTAGCTTTAATCCTTCCTAAATGAACGTCGTATGATGAAATTAGTGAATGTTCATATTTCTGATTAGCTGTAGTAGCATAGACCATATGTATAATATCAGATCAGTACTCCACATGTTCTAGTTAGCCAGGGACTCTTCATAGCCGAGAATGTTTCCCTTAGTCAGTCAGGGACTCTCCATAGCTGAAAATGTTTCCCTTAGTGAGTTAGGGACTCTCCATAGCCAAGAATGTTTCCCTTAGATCAGTCGGGAATCTCCATAGCTGAGAACGTTTCCTAGTTCAGTTGGGACTCTCCATAGCAGAGAATGACTCCCTTAGTTTATTGTTATCAGTTTGGCTCAGTTCCGTATAGTTCAGATTTCGATTTAAAACAGATATAGTATAATGCAGACTCAGTTATCAACAGATATCCAGTACAGTGTATGATACTAGCTTCAGCTTCGGCTCTCATTAAATGTTCAGCACCTGACTCTTATGCATGAGTTTGATGATGTTTCAGAATATGAGTTTCAAATGAAAGTTTCATGTATATATGTGTATGTGACTCGGAAGAGGATTTTGGCATTCTAAATTAGTTATATGTCTATGTACCCAGTTTAATTCCTTCTTGTATACTTGTATGTTAGTTGTTTATGTTTCCCCGCATGCCCAGTACATTCCAAGTACTAACTGCATACTTTATGTGCTATATCATTTCATGATATAGATTTAGGTACCCAGACTCAGCTCCACGGGTAGACACGCTCTTCTCCCATCTGAGCGAATTGTGGTGAGTCCTCATCTCTCTAGGACTTGATCAATGTTTCGTATTTCTATTATAATTCAATTTTCAGACTTTAGGAGTTAGCTAGGGACCTATCCTAGCAACTCATCAGTTTAGTAGAGGCATTCAAACATGTGTACTCAGATTCAGTCTGTGTATTAAGTTTTGATAGATTATGTCCTTAAATTTTAAATTTGAGTCCTTACATTTAGCTTCCGCTCAGTTATGTTTCTATTAGTTGTTTATATTGTTAAGTGTTATGCTATGATTATGCCATGGGTCGACTTGGGGCCTTTTGGGGTTCCATGTCCTATGTTACGATTAGGATATAAACTCTACACATGACATAGTGGCACGACGTGCTGAGCCATATGGCGAACAGAGCGACACGAGGCATAGGGCAGTTTGGGCGGCCAGAAGTCAACTCCCAGTCCTACTAGGAATAGAAGCTTCAAAACCCAATTCAAATCCAAGAAGTATTAATGAGGGGCTTAATCTACTATTATAAATATCCTTTATTCCATGTCTTAGGTGTTATTGTGATATATTGTGTCAATTAATGTGATTAGAGTCAAGTATTGCACAATTCCTACTTCACAAATTTGTCTAATAGCTTTGATGAATATTTTGTGACTCAATATAGCTTAGGAGATTTTGTTAACAAGTTTATATTATCATAAGTATTTCATTATAAATTCTTTTACATCTTTTGTTTTTATTCTCATAAACATGAGGAGCTAAATCTATTAATCTAGGGTTGTGGGAACCATGATGGATTAACAAATGTAGGCACAGTAAAATAGTGATTCTTTAATGGTGAATTGGGTGGATTTTTCTTCTCTTTGTTTTAATTAGTTTAGTAGTTACAAGCATTGAAATGTACTCGTATCTTCAACTTACTTTATCAATGTGCTTGACGTTAGGAAATGAGAATAACAATGGAAATTTGAGGCTACCAACCCTCATCTAATTTAACTTTAGTTCTAACTGAGGATAGTTAAGTCAAGAATTTTGGCGAGGGAGAAATATACACACTTTTAGTCCAAGAGGAGATAACTTAAATTCATCTATGTAGGTCGCGAGACGTTAGATGAACTTAATCTTCATTCTTACACAAAATTTACCAGGATAGATCACTAATCAAAGGCTACTAAGTAATGAAATCATGGAGAATACAATCCTAGTTTTGTCTTGATAATTTGACACACAACTTAATCATTCTTAGCACTATTTTCTTCTCTTTATTTGCAAATCCCCCTTCTTAATATTGATTACAAGTTAGTTTATTCATCGTTAATATATTATTTCTTCCCTATTCCCTATTAAATCGACCCCAACCTAGTTGGGTTAATATATTTGACAACGACCGCTTTATATTTCAATTGCGAGGTGTAATTTAGGTGTGATCAAATTTTGGCACCGTTGCCTAGGAATACGGTGTTTAAATAGTTAATTGATTTTTAAATCTTTCTTGTAGTCTTTATTTCACAATTCTTTTTGTAGTTATTTTTTATTCTTTTAGGTGTTACAAATTGGTTTAGCTCCAAAAAGCATAAGGAAATGTTGAAAGGATCCTAAGCTAAGAAATGTATCGTGCTGTGATGTTAAATAAGATGCTTCTTGAAAGGCAACCCAAGGGGTATCTTGATGAAGAATGAGTAATCAAGATACTCATGTAGCGTAGCGACGTTAAATCAAGGCTAATTGAGAGGTAACCTAAGATAAGTTCTGACTTCTTTTTTTAGGATTAATATGTTTGTTCAGGTGTGCAAGAATTGAGTCATAAAACGTAAATGAAATTTGAATCAAAAAATGGATAAAAAGCGGGATAAAAAATTAATAAGAGAAAAAGAAAAAAAATAAATATATCATTATGCTAGAATTTTTTTGATGATTATTTGATGGTCATATGTCATATTAAGGGAATTATGGGTCTTATGTTGTCCGTAGGAGAGGAGGGAAACATGTGCAAAGGGAAAAGCGAAGAGTATGTGAAGTTTGTAAATAAGGGTCAACTTTAAATGGTGATATCTCTAAACATATAATGATACAGAAGTCCCATAACATATCAAATGAAAGATATTTGAGTCTAGTTTACATTGAAACAAACCACTCATCAATCGAAGTTCGGAGTAAAAAGTTATGCTCATTTGAAGACTGCACTGTCGGCTGAAAAAGCGCCCAGGCGCGCGGGCGCCTAGACAGGTAGGCAGCAGGCGCGCGCAAGCACGCGCGAGGGCATGTCGCACGGGCGCCGCACGCGGGCGCCGCTCAGACCTTGGCCATCCCGCCTATATGAAGTAAAATTGAGCTAGAAAGCTCATTTCTACTCCGTTTTAGTTTTTTTTTTCAGAATTCAGAGAATTCAAAGCCCTATCATGGTGAAAAGATATCCCAGGTAAGAAACTTCAATCTTGTCTATTTTGGGCTTTGAAAAGAGAACCTTGGAAGAAATTGATGGCTTGTTTTTGTCTTGTGGTTGATTGTGGTATTGTTGCATTTTTAGATGATTCTAGGTAGAGGAAAGAGTTGGAGTTTACTCCTACTTTAGCTGATAACATCTCCAAGAAAGGGTAAGTAATTCCCTTTTTTGATTTCTTTAAGTTTATGAGGTTAGAACTTGGAGAATGTTGTAGTATTGTGTTGTTGTTTCTTTGTGTTTTTTTGTGGCATGTTGCTGCCCAATTTTTCAAGAACTTTGGTGAAGTGAAGTTTCTGCTTGTTGGGTTTGTAAATTGGAATTGGAAGGAGCCTTAAGGAGCAAGCTTGAAAGGACGATTTTCGATAAAATTAGAGTCGACGTGCCAAGGTATGTAAAGGCGTCCCTTTCCTTGTTTTTCAAGCACGAAACTAAGTTATTGAAAGGATCAATATTCCTATGTTTTT
>JACEIK010005263.1:0-12191 GCA_018107945.1 Datura stramonium
AATGGGGACTCCCGTCATGATGCAGGCAATAAGGATAGCAGTTTCTAGGCTGACCCTCTGCTCATTTTTGGAGGGGATGATCTGGGAACAAATAAAATCCATCCACAGCTTGGCCTCGAACTTCAAATCGTGGCGAGATATTTCGCCACCCATTGAGGCCCAAAGAGGAGTGTCAACAGCAATAATGTGAGCTGCCCAAGCAAACTGATCCTTCATATCATCTACCCGAGTCATATACTCCGTATCGGATTCAACTTCATCTTCCCAAAACAAAGAGTTGATGGCCGTTGGGGTAATGTCAATTTCCACGCCTCTTAGCATCACCAAAGGCAGGCATAGAAAGTCATCGACCTTGCCCCTGTTCTGCATGCTATCTTGTTGGGCCTTGTATGAGGCATAGAATTCCGTCACCAAGATGGGGTAGTAAGGCGGGAGAGTTTTGGAAAATGCATTCCATTTCCTTTCTGTGAATTAGGCGGTGACGTTGGGAAGATCACCCCTCAATCCTGCCAAGTCAAATCGCTTCTCCACTGTGATGGATCGTCCCTGACAGATGACATAGTGCTCTTGCATATTGGGGACACAAAAAATGATTGCCTACTTGGTGTTGGCACGCGGTGGAACAACCTTTGCTTTGCCCTTGCCCTTATTAGAAGATGAGGAGGGGGCCTTTCCTTTTTCTGTATTCCTAGATGAAGACATGGTTTTTCTGCAAGGATGATGTTAGTGATAGCTATTCCAAGAGGAAATTACAATAACGAAAACTAGTCTAAGGATGAACTGAGAAACAAGGGTAAGCAAACATCATTTAAAGAACCAACAGTACCAGCGAGTCGCAAGAGCAATTCGCAGACCGTCGCTTGCCCACCGATGCATAACAGAAACCTGGGCAACTAAAAGGTATATCAGTGATTAGGCGGCGGATCGCTGGTCCAGATTCGTGAATCACCAATGTAACGCGGGATCCACTTAGTGGCTTGAAGCCAATTTTAAAAGTGGACCGGCATTCCATCGGCGATTCGCCGAACCTGACCGGCGAAACGCCAGACCCCATCGTCCCCAAATCGACTTTAAACAATCAAAGGAACCCATTAACACACACTCACATATAGCATGATAAAATCACCACTACTCCATTTAAACATAATCTCATGACGGTTTGCCCTTAAGAATGGCGTCACCCGATCTATCATCGGGCAAAATGTTATATTTTATTTTGATTGGGTCACTCAAACTTCACACATTTCAACATTACACACACATATAGAACACAGATTCCCCATTCTTTTCGACAACCAGAGCATATTCATGAGTTCAATAAGAAAGGTAAAACAAAGTATTAACACTAAAGAATTAAGCACTAATGAGAAAATCAAGACAAGGGCAAGAAAACTTTTACCATAATGTAGGACTGCTTGCACACTTGAACTACAAAAGCTTAGCTAACTCTCAACAATGGCACTTCAAGATTTGTGTAGTAGAGGAAGGGAATGTGAGTGAAGTGAGTGTGTTTGTGAAAGGATGGAGAGGGTTTTATAGGTGAGAAGTGGAAGATTGATAGGTTGAGGGGAAGGTAGAGAGTTAATGTTGGTGTATTGGTGGGAAGTGGGAACGTGTAAAGGTGGGAAAGTGGAAAGGTTGAAAAGAGAGAAATATGGGGAAATAGGAATGTTGGGTAATGAATAGACAAAAATGGAATGGAGAAATGGTGAAAAGGGGGAATTCAGGGAACATTTGCAGAATAGGGCGACTTATCAGGTATATGGGATTCGGTTGGCCTGCTCATTAAATTCCATTTTAAAACAAATTCATACCTCGACTGGCGCTACATCGGCAGTTCGTCGATGCCCACCGGTGTTCCGCCACTCTATTTTTCCTCTGTCGAGTATTTTTTCCCATTTCTCTATTTCTCAATAGGCAACCCACCAAGGATTCGAGGATTGGATTGGTGATCCGTCGGTGACCCGCCGCTTCGGTGCCCAAACTTCATGTCCTATGTGTTACATCGGCTACCCACCGGCGATCCACGGTTTTGCTTCGGCGATTCGCCGATGGGTCCACCAGTCATTTTCTCTAAGCCTTAGCCTTCTGTTTTGCACATATCTTGGGTGGCGGTTTGTGTTTTTGGACCGGCGACTCGCCAGTTCAGCGTTGTTCCTCTCTATGTGGTTTGTTTTTCCCTTTGTTCCTCACTTCACAGATCCTACAAAAACAAAAACAACAAAGACATAAAATAATTCACTAAAAAACTTGGGTTGCCTCCCAAGAAGCGCCTCAATTAATGTCGTGGAACGACGTAGATCTCATTCAACAACTCTTTTCCGATGGGCCATCATTTGACTCCATCTCCTTCAGTCCAATCCCTTGTCCTCCTCCTCACTTTGCAACACTCCTATTACCTTGCATTCGGGGGGCATTTCAGCTGATGGACACACCTTGAAGGTGACTTCCTCACTTTCAACTCAGAATTTTAGCTCCCCAAGCTTCACATCCACCACGGCTCTCCCCGTAGCTAACAACGGTCTTCCCAAAATAATGGGAACCTCTACATCCATTTTGCAATCAAGGATAACAAATCAGCAGGTAGAATAAACTTGTCCACTCTTACCAACACATCTTCTAACACCCCCACTGGTCTTTTTATGGACCTATCTGCCATGAGCAGCCTCATCGACATCGGCTTTGTGTTTCTGAGTCCCAATTTCTTGAAAATGAGAAGGGGCATTAAATTTATGCTGGCACTAAGATCACACAAAGCTTTTTTAAACACACATATCCCAATTGTATAGGGGATCGTGAAAGCTCCTAGGTCTTCCCATTTGGGGAGAGGTTACTCTTTATTACTGCACTGCAATGGTGCGTTTTCTCCCTACTACCTGCATCAACCACCTTTTTCTTTTTTAGCAGTTCTTTCATAAACTTTCATAACCTAGCATTTGGAGTAGAGCATCCACTAATGGTATATTTATGGACAACTTTCTAAACATGTCAACAAACTTTTTTAACTGGTCATCCTTCTTTTTCTTTGCCAAACCTTGTGGATAAGGAGGTGAGATTCTTGATTCAACCTTGTCATCATTGGGGCCTTCATGCCCGCCTCATCATTATCAGCATGTGAGAGGATTTCATCATCCGACCCCTCTCCTTCCTCTTCAATCTTTTCCTCACTCCTTGGATTCATTGGCATTTTGTCGACTTCATCTTCTTCATCCAATTTTGGGTCATTAACCTCTTTGGGCTTCACCGGTGCATCTCCAATCACCTTTCCACTCCTAGTGACAATAGACATACATTGACTATCTTTCTTTGGAGTGGGCATTGTGTCACTAGGGAGCGTTCCCTTCATCCAGGGTTCATTTGAGCTGACAAGTGATTCATTTGGGCCTCCAGATCTTGATGGAGGCTGAATGTGAACTCACTGTTTGGGAAAGTTTAGACACCTCCTCTCTTAATTCTTTCACCCCGCTCTCGGTTGACTCCAGTTTCTTTAGAACTCTAGATAGCATTTCTTTAATTTTCGAGCTACCCGCATCACTCACGTCTGGCTAACTGTGGGAGTTCCCAACTTTTGGAGCAAAAACATACGGGTTTTAACTTCGGTGATAGTGATCACCCTCTTGATTTGTCTCCTTATTATCCCACCTTTTATTTCCTTTGGGCTATCCCTGCGGCTCACGATTTTTCTAACCTTGATTTTCATCCCTTGGGCGCCATGGGCCTTGGTTTGCTCCTTGGAATATAGGTCGAGGACCTCCCATCTGGTTTCCCATGTATTGGCGTTCTTTTTCGTATCTCGGCGGTGACGACTCTCCATCATATTGCAAGGGATATTGCATTCCTACAGCATTTACCACCTTGGGACCTGCTCCCAATACATGTTTTTTCATCAATTCAAGTTGTGTCATCATCTTGGAAACATTCTAATCCCGCTCTTCATCCCTTTTTCTCAATTCCGCCGCCAATGCACTTGAGTTGATCTCATGGGTGGACACATTTGTTTCTCTCGTGTGCCAAGCCCTATTGGTCTTTGTCATTCTATCTAGAAGGGCTTTGGCCAACCCATATGTTTGATCTATAATGGAACCACCAGCTAGGTTGTTAGCCATGGACTTGTTGATGGAATCAAGGGCCCTGTAGAAGCTTTAGAGAAGCACTCCATCCAGCAGTCCATGATTTGGGCAAAGAGCAACCTTTTTTTTTTAACCTTAACCATGCCTCATGCAAAGACTCTCTCGGTTCTTGCCTGAAATTTATGATGTCATCCCTCAGCTGCAGTATCTTTGATGGAGGAAAAAAACGATCCAAAAAAGCCTCGGTTAACTCTTGCCAAGAAGTAATACAACTCGGAGTGAGTTCCTCCAGCCACATTGTTGCCTCCCCCGTAAGTGAGAAAGGAAAGAGTCTCAACTTGATTGACTCTTGACTAATATTTGTAATATTGAAGGGCTGGAATATCTCCAAGAAGTTTCTCAAATGTCGATTTGAATCATCATTTGGTTTCCCGCCAAAGAGTTCCTTCATTTGCAACAAATGCAGCATGGTGCTTGTGATATGAAATACTGCATTCCCTACCGTCGGTGGTAGGCGAATGGCTCCCGCAATTTTCGGCATCACCGATTATCCTTATCGTGTTCCATGTTACATTCCACTGAGCTATCCCCTGCTTGGGAGTGATGACTCATGTGGATGTGAGATCCTAAAAAACACAGCAAACTCACGTTAAGTAGCTACGATGCAAAACTATTTCAACTTAGCAATCAACACAAGAATATCAAGCGCTAGTCCCCGGCAATGGCGCCATTTTTTATAACATCGAAAATATATCCTTCATGCAAAAAATATACACGGTCGAAGTATCAAAACAAGTAACCTGATGAGTGTCGGGGTCGAATCCCACAAGGACTAGTGAATGATAGTTAAAAGTGTCGGTTGAAAAATTGAAGTTAGCTTGCACCACGAAGAATTAATATAAAAACAAATAAAATTGGAGGGATTAAAATTTGCAGTGAATTGTATTTGGTGATTTAGCGGAATGAAACAGCAAGATCAACAAAGTTGTCAACAAGAGTGTGAAAGACTAGAGGTGTGGTGTAGATGAAATACTAACTAGATCGGGACATGCTAGGTCATCTTATGAGTTCAGCAAGTGTAAATAATCTCGAGAAGTGGGTAATTACAGCTTTTCATCCTTCTAACTACCTCTTACTAGAGTTTTGTCAAACCTCTAGCCCCGATAGCTCACCCCGATTCGATTTAGATTAGCAACTGCATTAATTTCTAGCTATTAGCTGCTAATAAGGAATGAGAATGCAATTTCAGCTATTTCTAGCCCAATTTCACAATCTCCTATCCATATCCACTATTAAATTCTCTTTCAATACTTAATTATTCTTTTACAAGCAACAATCAAGCAAGAATAAATAGACCCATATCATAATCAATGGATCTTTCTTTATAAAGTGAAGAGAATCTAACATATTTACACTTATTTGAACTATATGAAGATGACTCTAGAAATACCCACTCTAATCAAGTATTCATCATCACACACCTCTAATTAATGATTAAGCTACTCATGATTAAGAAATTCAAAAGCATATTCATCAATAACTTCATTGAATTTAATAGCAAGAGTAGTAAAATCAAATTCACAAAATGGTCTCCAACAATAGCTGAAACTTACTATTATAAAGAAGAAGTAGAGAAGAGTACTTTTTCCAAGTTAACCAATCAAAATCTCCCTATATTTGCTAAGAGAATGTTCTAAAGCTAAAAAGGGAAACAACGATGTGATATATGCTCTGCTCTTTCTCTATATCTCTCTACCTTTCTATCTATCTCTCTATATCTCAGTACACAGTACTTTATCTGCTATTTATATCCTAAAACATAGGGCACTTTTTATCTCTTTTCTCGTGTTGGACAATTATACCCCTGAGCAGCTTTCTGGAATAGGCGGAGACACCGGCGGTTCATCGGTCCCAATTTATGAACCACCGGGTATCTTATTTGGGCCCTCATTCAACTCCAGTGAGCATCGGCGGTTCACCCAGTGTTTAGCCAATACCAATCCGTGAACCGTCGGATCTTTATGCTACTTTCCAGAAACTTGGGTGTCTTTCGACAACTGAACCGGTGAGTCGCCGCTGGCAACTCGCGATTCGCTGGTGGCATTATTCCTCAGAGGCAGTGATAATCGGTGTTTCGCCGGTCTTCATCTCACTTCCTTCTTTTTTCCCCCCTTTTGCTCTTTTCTCCATATTTAGTCATCTGCACACATCAAAAGCAAAAAGGGCATAAAATCCATATAATCAACTCCAAGAACTAAGCAAAAACTCAAACTTAAGAGCCTAATGAGTTGGTAAATTACAAACTCATCATTCATCATATACATAAAATATACGAGACCATTGATAAGTCCAAAAGACATAACTACAAATTCATAGTGATCATAACGAGTTCTGAATTCTATTTTTGGAATGTCACATTCTCTGACCTGACCTGGTGGTATCTTGATCTGAGATCTACCTTGGAAAAAGAGCTAGCTCCCTGGAGTTGGTCGAACAAGTCATCAATTCTAGTAGAGGATATTTGTTTTTGACTATGACCTTGTTCAGCTGACGGTAGTCGATGCACATTCTGAGTGTACTGTCATTCTTTCACATGAGTATGACTGGGGCACCCCATGGAGAGATGTTGGGTCTGATGAAGGTCTTTCAGCTATTTTTTTAACCCTTTAAGCTCACCTGGAGCCATTCTATAAGGAGGAATTGAGATAGGCTAGGTACCTAGGAAAAAGTCTATGTCGAAGTCTATTTCACACTCGGAAGGGACTTTGGGAAGATCTTTGAGAAACACGTCTAGAAGCTCACTGACGACTGAAATTGACTGAAGAGTTAGGATTTCGGAACTAGAATCCTTGACCCTAACCAAGTGATAGATATACTCCTTTAAGATAATTTTCTTAGTCTTAAGATATGAGATAAACTGACCCTTAGGCACTGTAGTTTGTCCGACCCGAACATAGGCCCGAATTGAGACACAGGACAAGGAGCCTCGAGAGACTCCAAGTTGACCCATGGAATGAACATACATCTAACTCATAATTCATAAATCATAATGGGTTAATGAACATCAACATCAAGGTAGAATCATAACTTGAACTTCCATAAAACATGCATAATTGGGCATAGTTTTGTAGAGATTTNTCATAAATCATAATGGGTTAATGAACATCAACATCAAGGTAGAATCATAACTTGAACTTCCATAAAACATGCATAATTGGGCATAGTTTTGTAGAGATTTAAATCCATAAGTTTATAATTGAAATAGTTGTAAAATTTGCCCATGATTCGTAAAATGTGAATTTATACATGAGAGGAATTAACCAATAGGTAGATCATAAGGATTTCATAAGAATTGGGATAAAACCCCATAGAAGTATCAATAGAATTTCATGAATTAGGGAGAGATTGGGCATGGGTGTGAAAAAATTCACCATGCATAACCCTACATACCTAAAGGGATCTTATTCTCACACTTCCTTGATAGCGCAAAGAGAATTGGAGAGAAATTGGAGAAATTCTCTAAGCTTGATAACCAAGGAAGAGCTCTAATTTGCATGCATGGAATGGTAAGACTTAGAATAGGTCTAATTAACACCTTAAAACCCTACTAACTGAGCTTAAAACGACGTAGTTTAGGACTTAGGAGCCTAGAAATTATGAAAATGCCCTTAATTGTTTGACAAAAAATCTCATACGGGTGATTTGTCGACTCGTTAGCAAGACGACGAGTCACTTAATGACTCGTTAGGCAAATGATGAGTCATTTGTTGATTCGTTAGGAGATATTCTTATCTTTACAAATGACAGGTGATTTGTTGATTCGTTAGCAAAATGACGAGTCACTTAACGACTTGTTAGGTAAATGACGGGTGATTTGACGACTCGTTCTGAGCCCTGGTGCAGAAAATTCTATTTTTTTCATTTCAACTCCCGGGTATGATCTTAGGATTTTCAGGGCATTACAGTAGTATTGCTCTTCTACTCTAAGATGGTTCATTAGGAAACTGGAATTTCACGATCCTGGTTCAACAATCAACTGAGGCATAGCAAGAATATAACCAATCCATGACAAGAATGAGGTAAAAATCGATCATATCAAACTCTACTAGATCAATTGAGGTGACTTTATGTTTATGTAACACTATTACTGGAAATCCCTATACACCATGTTGGCTCTAACTGACTCTCCAACTGGCGTAGAGTCTGAAAACTACTTTAAGAGAATTCCTGGACTAATATCAAACTAGACGATAATATAAGGAGTCACGAAAGAAAGTGTGGCTCCAGGATCTGGTAAAGCATACACATCTATCTGAAAGAGGTGTAATATACCAATGACTACGCCAGGTGAATTCTCCTTTTCATGATAGGAGGATAAGGCATAGAAGCGGTTCTGGCGCTGACCGCCACCTGTAACCGAGATAGTACCCTGCTAAGCTAAGCGACCTAGCTGAGTTGCCTCAACATTAGCTCCGCTCTCACATCGGTATAGTTTATCTCCAATTTGGGTGAGTTCTTGTCACGACCCGAGTTTACACCCTAGACACGACACAGTATTTAGAACCGCGAATGGCTCCAAGCTAACCCATGGCTTAGCATAATTCTATTATGACCGAACTACTGTAAAAGAAACTTAAGCTGAAGTTGTTATAAAACAAATAACCAAATACTTTTATAATCAAAGGACATCTAATAAAATACTAAAAATTTAATTAAACACGAAAATTCAAGTTGAACTTAACATACTCTTTCTGAAAGCCTTCTAAAAGAAAACTAATGAGTTGTCGGGACAAACCCCTAGCTAAATCTAATGTCTGAAAAAAAAATAACAATAAGGAAATGAATACTCCTATCCTCGGAAGATGAGGACTCACCCAAAGAACTCTTCTGTAAAAAGCCTGAAGGAAAAGCTAACCCTGCCGCTGAGCCTGAGAGCCTGAGCCTATATCATAAAATAATATAGACCAAGAAATATGCAATCAGTACTTTGAATGTAGTGAGTATATGAGATATACAACTAAAATATAGAACATACTGATAGTCTAAAAAGTTGTGCTAAAATGCATAACTGAAGTGAAGTAACATGACCTTTACTAAAATACATAATTATCAATGTGAAGTAGTAGTCTGACAATACATAATAAAGAACAGTAAAAACTGATTTAAGGATCATGTATATGTACTAGAAGTTGAGTCTGCAACTGTGATTGAGACTATAACTATACTAAATGATGGGAGCGTTTATTAACCGACATATAACCACGTGAGCTAAACGTGGAGTTCGATGTACACGCCCCATCGATAGGACTCAATATACCTTGCCAGGGTATAAAGGCATGGCTGATATGATCACTAAAAGTAATGCCCATTCAAGCTAATAACCTATGGTGCCACGCTGTTCTGGGTCCTGAGTGCGCTGAACCCTGGACCAGATCGGTGCTAAGAACTACTCCCAGTTGATAAGTTTACTAATAATTTATTGATAGCTCAAAAAATAGTGTTCTTAAAGCTAAGTCAGAACTTTATCTGATAATATTCTGAGAACCTAAAGAACTTGAAAATATTGATTATGTTGTCAATATATGTATACTGAAATCATGATAGAATCACAAATACTAAAATTTGAATTCATGCTAACTCAATGCCATATAGACGCAAAATATATATTTATATAACTGAACTTGAATCATGTGAAAATCTGTCATTAAAGTATCATTCGTAACTGAATTTGTAAAACCATGAATATGACATACTAGAATCATAGGAGACTCGAGAACATTGAAGTAATAAGGGAACTCATAACTGAACAAAACCCTAAGACATGATTTTTCTATGGGACTGAGATATCAATGTTTTTTTGAAAGCTTTGGGAATATAAGGGTCAAAGAATAACCCTTGTTGAAATCCCACATATATTAAGAAGAAATCTCAAAGAAGCAGCTCAAAAATTTTGAGAAGAATTGGAAACCCTAGTTCTTGGCTTGAAAGAGAAGCTCTGAAGTCTATGAAGATATTCTGAAAGTCTAAGTGGGGAATGAGGGAGAAGATCCATTTACCCCTCTAAATCCTTTGAAAGTATTTCTAAAATGACGTACTTTAGGAACTAAAATAGTAGGAGGTTACAAAAATGCCCCTGGAGAAAAGTCTGGAAAATTGCCCATCAAGACGCAACAGGTCAGACAATGAGTCGTTGGTTGTGACCATGATTCGTTGGGACCAGTCATTGGTCCTGAGTCTAAAAAATCCAAATTTTAGACTTGAGCAACGGACGGGAATGATGACCCATTAGATGGAACACTGGGTCATTGGTTCCCCTCATTGTCATTGGAGGAAGTTTGAACAGATTCTGGATCTCCCCCAACTGATGGACGGAATAACCCATTATCTGAAACAACGAGTCATTATTTCCACCCGTTGTCACTGGCGTGACTTTAGCATTTTTTGAATTTCATTCAACGGCTTCATAGAATGAGTCATTAATCAAACAATGACTCATCATCTAGCTCGTTGTTTGGGAGAAAGATTAGATAGGTTTCTGGACTGGGTTACAGTGAGCGACAGGATGACTCCTTACTTCATACAATGATTGATTCTATGTCTCATTGGTACCTAAGAGAAAATTTGCAGAATTGACAACGAATCTCCATAAGGGTTGTTGGTCCTGACAGTGACTCATTGATTGAGTCGTTCTGAGGAATAATTTTCAGGTTTCTTTCTGGCTTTTTCATTTCAAATATGGGGTTAGGTCTGCAAAACTTTTACGGTGTTACATTTCTCATATTCCAAGGAGACTTATCAGCTTTATATTTTATGTCTATGTCTTTCAGCTTCAGACTTAGTCGAGTTAGTTGAGATGTTGTCTCATATGCTCATCTTATGACTAGAGGCTTTCAAACAGTTATGTATTATATGATTCAACATGTTGGCTTATTATCTCCACTTATGATTTATGAAATTTAGACTTCCAGTTATGTTGTATTTATGAATTATTTCTGCTTAATTATACTCTTAATCATGATATGTATGTGCCATGAGTTTGTTGGGGGTCACTTGTGGCTCTAGGTCCCATGTATCGATCCAGAGTCCATGCTCGGGTCATGATAGTTGGAGCACACAAAGAGGCAACACGATTGTGGGTATTTGTCATAATCCGAGTCTACACCCAGGATGTGATACGGTACTTAGAGTCACAAGTCACCCTAAGTTAACTCTTCGCATAGAATATTACTAGTTACTAGAATTGAAATAGAAACTGAGTGAAAGCTACTGAAGTTTAAAAAAAATCCTTTATGAGAAAAGACAAAATCTGGTAAATACTGGATGTTTTAAACAACACTAATAATAATAAGCTAAAACTGATACTGCATTGTCTGAAAGCCTCTACTAACTAATGAGTTACTGGGACAAGCCCCCAGCTAACTCTAAAGTCTATAAATCAGAAGTGATGATAACTGAAATAAAGACTTCGGTACTTGAAAGATAAGGACACACCACTATCAACTACTGAATATCGTTGGTGAAGCTAACTACAATATTAAGGTTAGGTACCTGAGCCTATATCATAAAATGATAAAGCATAGAAAGTATGTGTCAATAATTTGAATGTACTGAGTATGTGAAGTTATGCATTTAAGACATAAACATACTGATAATAATATTATAATTAAAAGTGTTGAAGTAATATGAAATGACCCTGTCTAAAAATACAAATTTCATAAATAAATTGAAATCTGAAAATAATGTTGAGCTAGTAAAAACTGATTAAAGGATCATATGCCTATTATGAGATCTGAGACCGGACTATACTGTGGGAGAGCCTATTAACTGACATATAACCATGTGAGCTAAACGTGGAGTTCGATGTATACGCCCCATTAAAGGGACCCAGTATACCTTGCCAAGGTATAAAGGCATGGCTGTGTGATCATTAACTGATACCCATTCGGGATAAAAACCTATGATGGCACGTAATTTAGGGGACCTGGGTGTGCTAAAACCCTGGCCCGCTCAGTGCTACATACTTGTTACACCCCGTAAGATTCCCGGCATCTAGATGGCCTATTCGCACGTTAGTTAAGCATATTTGAAAGTCATACGTGCTAGGAAAAGGCCCGGGAAAAG
>JACEIK010005263.1:22122-35382 GCA_018107945.1 Datura stramonium
CCAGGAACCTGAGATAGAGCTAGCTAGGCACCAGATGTGCCTCGGCCCACCAGTTAGTAGTCCAGATCCTTCTAGGGCACCAGGTGCCAGTCATACCCCCCAAGGCGGAGCGTGACAGTACTGCTCCAAACAGAACTCCTAAGTATAACTAACTGAACTGATTATCTTGAACAGGTGTCTTAAGGCTAAATCAGAACTACTTATGTGGAAGTGTCCTGAGAGCCTAAAAGACCTAGTGACTGAAAAAGCTAATATGTTGGTAGTACTAACATTACTGAAATTACTAATTGTACTGACTATGCTAATAATACTGTAAAGAATAGTTACATAAATCATGTGAAAATCATATATACTCTAAAAGATCATACCATTTGTGAAACATTGCTAGTTCATGAAATGAAATCTCAAAATCATGTTAGAACCAAGAATCTGGATAGACATTTCACAAGTTAATATTACATTCCAATTACAGCATGGTACTAGTCATGAAAACTAAAAGATTAAAGAGATAGGGAACTTCAACAGCTAGAAGAAAACCCTAGGCCATGATTTCTAGAAAACTTGAAACTAGGGTTCACTAGTTATTTTGGGGCACAAGGGTGGAAGGAATACCCTAACTAAATCCCCACATACCTGTAGAAGAATTCCCAAAGAAAAACACTTGAAATCCTGAGAAGAAAGTTGAAGCCCTAGTTCTTACCTGAAATGCCTGTCTAAGTCCTTATAGTGAAATTTTGAGAGATAAGGAAAGAATGAGAATAGAGGGTCGACTAATCCCCTAAATTCCCCTTCCAAAAGTACCAATACGATGTAGTTTAGAACTTAAAAGCATAAGAAATTACTAGAATCCCCTTAGGAAAAATGACCTAGGAACTGTCTGTTAGTCATCATGACTCACACCATGAGTCGTTGGTTGTCACCACAACTCATGGTTATGAGTCATTACTTGAGGTCCTAATTTTTCACTTTCTAAACTCCAACCCATGGACGCCCATTACGACTCGTCCTTGCATACCATGAGTCATTCCACGACTCGTGGTTAGTGAACCAACCCTGAACACCCTCTAATTCTCCATGGCATGACTCCTCATACGACTCATTGCTAGATGTGATGGGTCGTTATATGACTCATTGTAAGGGGAAACCTTAACCAGGTTTCTGGACTACACCCCATGAGCGCGAACTACGATATGTACCATGATACAATGGACCATTATTTGCATTTGTACCATCTAAAATCCTAGTGACTATACTCTAAAGTTGGTCCTATAAAAGCATACCACGACCCATACTCGATTACCACAAGTCATTCCTTGGCTTATGATCACTGAAATAATTAGATACAGTTCTCTAAAGTTTATCCCACGATCCATTACTATGGCTCATGGTATGGTTTAACAAGTCGTACTATGACTCGTGGGTTCTGGAATCTGGGACGAAAAATTCCAAGTTTCTCACCACGAGTCTAGCCATGACTCATGGTATCTTCCGACGAGTCGTACCAAGGCTCGTTCTAAGACAAAAAAATTTCTCCTTGCTAGTTCCATGCTTCATATCTAGGTTTTAGTCTTAGGGACTTTTAGGGTGTTACAATATCTCCCCCTTGGAAATATTCATCCTCAAATGGATACTAAATAAGCTGGAAATATAGGGAAAAAGCTACAATCTCGAAACTAAAAACTAAAAACTTAAAACTATTGGAGTGACTTTGAAATGAGATATATGACTGAACTGAACTCATGTAACAAGGATGCACACTAAGGAATGAATAAGAATGATGAGCATGAAATTGACAAGGAACTGAATAGAGTACTGAGGAGGAATTTAGTACATGATGCTGAAGTTAAGCTGGAAGGGAAAAGGTGAGGGTATTTAGCCATCATTTCTGCTTCATCTTTCAATGTAGATCCCTCTAAAAGATGATTTCTCCATAGAACTTTCACTGATACGACCTCTTTATTCCTCAAATTACGAACCTAACGGTCCAAAATATGTACTGGGACATCTTCATAAGAGAGACTATCTTTTACACCAACACTCTCTAAAGGAACAATTGAAGTCGTATCACCGATACATTTCTCCAACAAAGATACATGGAAGACTGGATGTACTAATTCTAACTCCACAGGCAATTCCAACTCATAGGCCACATTGCTAATGCGCTTTAGGATTCTATAAGGACCAACATAAAATGGACTAAGTTTTTCTTTCTTCTCGACCCTCATCACCCCTTTCATAGGTGAAATTTTTAGATATACCTAATCCTCCATAACAAAGTCGAGCTCTTTCTCCTCACATCAACATATGATTTCTGTCAAATTTGAGCTATTTTCAGCCACTCCCTGATTAGCTGAATCTTCCACATAGCCTCATGTACTAAATAAGGTCCTATTAAGGTAGCTTCACCAAAATCAAACCACCATATAGGAGACCTACATCTCCTACCATGTAATACCCCGAACGGGGCCATCCGAATACTGGAGTGGTAATTGTTGTTGTATGCAAACTCAATGAGAGGTAAGTGATCATCCCAACTTCCCTTGAAATCGATCACGCAAGCCCTCACATATCCTTTAGAGTCTGAATGTCTGCTCAACTTGGCCATCAGTCTGCGGATGAAAAGCTATAAAGAGCTTAACTTGGGTACTAAGTCCCTTCTGAAAGGACTTCCAGAAATGCAAGGTGAATTGAGTACCCTATCTGAAATGACGAATAAGAGGACTCAATGTAGTCTGACTAACTCCCAGATGTTAGTCTAACATAGTCCTCTGCTGAATCTATGGTCTTAACTGGTAGAAAATGTGTTGACTTAGTGATCCAATCTACAACCACCCAAATTGTGTCATGTTGTCGACGCATATGAGGTAGTCCCATAATAAAATCTATGTTGACTTCTTCCCACTTACAAGTAGGAATACTGATATCCTGAGTCATACCTCCAGGTCTCTGATGTTCAACCTTGACCTGTTGATAGTTTGGACACTTAGCCACAATTTCTGTAATGTCCTTCTTCATGCCATTCCACCAATAGACTTTTCATCAATCATGGTACATCTTGGCGGCACATGGGTGGATAGAGTACCTAGAGCGGTAAGCTTCTCTTAGTATCCGTTACCTCAAGTCATCTACATCTGGAACACATAATCTGTCTTGGTAATGAAGCATACCATCTCCCTCTTTGGAGAATGCTTCCACCTCCTTTTTGAGGACTGTTTCCTTCAACTTAAGTAGGATTGGGTCCTCATCTTGCTTTGACTTAACCTCAGCTATGAAAGAGGACTCTGCTCCATTTTGTATTATGACTCCACCCTCTTCTGAATCTATCAACCAGACTCCTAGCTGAGCTAGCCTGTGAACATATTTTTCCAGCTCCTTCTTATTATCCTCAATATGAGCAACACTCCCCATAGACAACCTTCTGAGGGCATCAACCACTATATTGGCTTTTCCCAGGTGATACAACACGCTCATATCATAACCTTTCAACAATTCTAGCTATCTTCTCTGATGAAGATTCAAATCCTTCTAACTGAACACATACTGCAGGCTTTTATGGCAGTGAACACATAGATGAACGTCATAAATGTAGTACCTTCAAATCTTTAAGGAAAATATTACCACTACTAACTCAAGATCTTGAGTCATATAGTTCTTTTCATGAATTTTGAGCTATCTGGAGGTATATGCTATCACTTTTCCATGTTACATCAGAACACATCCAAGGCCAATTCTGAAGGTATCACAATAGATCATGATCCCATCTGAACCTTCTGGCAAAGTCAAATCAGGGGTTGTAGTGAGTCGAGTCTTCAACTCCTGAAAACTCTTCTCACATGCATCATACCATTGAAACATCACCTTCTTTTGAGTTTTTCTGGTCAAAGGAAAGGCACTGGAGGAGAATCCTTCTACGAACCATCTGTAGTAACCGACTAGGCCCAAGAAACTCCTAATGTCTGATGGAGTAGTGGGTCTTGGCCAGTCCTTGACTGCCTCTATCTTTTGAGGATCTATTTGAATACCCTCACTGGAGACAACATGACTGAGGAAGGCCATTGATTTAACCAGAATTCACACTTGCTAAATTTAGAAAACAACTGGTGGTCCCTAAGAGTCTACAGAACTATCCTTAGGTGATCTGCATGCTCCTCCTCTGTTCTATAATAGACCAAAATATCATCTATGAAGAGAATAATGAACATGACTAGGTACTGCTTGAATACTGATGTTGGGCATATTTTCATGCCTATTTGCCATAATTTTACCCATATTTGATTATATTTTGAGTTCATAATCCTTAAGTTATGCTTAAATTCATGTATGTGTGTGTTTTATTCGATAACAAATGATTTGAGTTGATTTGAGTAGGAAACTAAGCAAAATGGGCTCAAAATAATGCAAGAAATGAAGATTTGAGGATCTGACGAGGTTGGTGCTATGGATGGCACCCTGCACCAAGTTCTAAAATTCAGAGAAAAAAATCTCAGTCTGGTGCTATAGTTGGGGCGGCGCGCCAAACCCTATCTGGAGCTGAAATTGCTGGAAATTTGACTAATCTGTGGTGAGATAGGAGGGGGAAGCACCAGGGTCATTTCGAGGTGAAAAAATGCTGATTTTATAGCCAAGTCGATGGGAGAAGAGAATTTGAAGGCTCATCTATAAATATAAGCTTTAGGTCATTTGTTACGTAGTTTGGGACTTCTTGGAGTAGTTTTTGGACTTCTTAGAAGTAGTCTTTACTCATTTTTATTCCGTAGTTCATTCATGAAAGCTTGTAAGCCGTTTGGAAGGAAGACAAGGTTCTACAACTAGGTTTTCTCTTCTTTACTTTGTATTTTCTCATGATGATGACTAAGTATTTGTTTTTCTGCTTGTCTATGAGCGACTAAACTCATATTCTAGGGTTGTGGCCATGGTGAATGGTTGATTGTTTGACAGACTAAATAAACTTAGTTTTGATTCTTTTTTTATGGTTGTTTATATTTATTTTTATTAATTTATCATTTATGAGATTGATCACCTTATAAGTAATTTGTTGGCTTTCGATTGAACTTGGGAAAGTGAATCGAAAGGTTTAAAAAATAAATACAGAACGGAAATTCAAAGACCCTTGAACCCATTGGTGATAAGATAGAAACTGAGGATAGGGATATACCCTTCAACCCCATTTAATTGAAATATAAGTAGACATAGCCGTCGTTTCATTATTCTCCTGTGACCATACAGATATAGGCGTTAGGGTTCATAAAATAGTTCTTGTATGCTATGGATAGTGGCAAGAAATGGGATAGTAACTTGCAACTAACAGCCGTAGGAAGAATAATGTTAGTTTAATTACGTCTGAAAAACTCAACTTGAAACCAACCAAGTGACATTGTTCTAGTGTGCCATCATTATCGAAATACAATTAAGCCTGCATTTGTTTTAGTTAATTTTTACATTTGAAGTTTTAGTAGTTTAATTTTCCAAACCAATCTTCATTTTTACTTGTTTTGTAGATTAGTGAAATCAAAGTACAACCTTATAACGATTAAATTGACAAGTCCCTGTGGGTATAATATCTGGACTTAACAATCCTATATTACTTGATGACCACGTGCGCTTGCATGTGCTTGGGAGACATCAAATACCCTGTTCATCAAGTCCATAAAAGATGTAGGAGCATTTGTTCGTCCAAAAGACTGACTACGAATTCATAGTGACCATTCCGAGTTCTGAAGGCTATTTTCGAGTTGATGGTATCTTGATCTAAGGTCTACCTTGGAAAAACATCTAGCTCCCTGGAGTTGGTCGAACAAGCTATTAATCCTGGGTAAAGGATACTTGTTCTTGACTATGACATTATTCAGCTGACGTTAGTCGATGCATATTCTGAGTGTACCATCCTTCTTTCGCACGAATAGGACTGGGGTACCACTATGGAGATATATTGGGTCTAATGAAACCCTTGTCTAAAAGGTCCTTTAGCTGTTCTTTTAACTCTTTAAGCTTAGAAGGAGACATTCTATAAGGAGGAATTGAGATAGGCTGGGTATCAGAGAGAAGATCTATGCCAAAGTCTATCTCTCGTTTGGGAGGGACTTCGGGAAGATCCTTGGAAAACACGTCCGAGAACTCGTTTATGACTAGAACTGGCTGAAGAGTTGGGGTTTCAGAACTAGAATCCTTAACCCTAACTAGACAATAGATGTATCCCTTAGAAATTATTTTCCTAGCCTTAAGGTAAGAGATAGACCAACCCTTAGGCGCTGAAGTACTACCCTTCCACTGTAGGACTGGCTCATTAGAAAACTGGAAATTAACCACTTTGGTTTTGCAATCAACTGAGACATAACAAGAACGTAAGTAGTCCATTCCAAGAATATGGTCAAAATTAACCATATCTAACTCTACTAGATCAACTGTAGTGACTTTGTGTAACATTGTGACCGGGCAATTTTTGTATACCTGACTGGCTCTAACTGACTCACCAACCGGATTAGAGATAGAAAATGGCTCTGAGAAAATTTCTAGACTAATATCAAACTGGACGACAATATAAGGAATCACTAAAGACAATGTGGCTCTTGGATCTAGTAAAGCATAAACATCTATCTGAAAGAGACGTAACATACTACTGATAATATCAGGTGAGTTCTCCTAGTCCTAGCAGGAGGATAGGGCATAGAAGCCATTCTAGCACTAACCGCCACCTATACCTGAAGTAGTACCCCGTTGAGCTGGGCAACCCGACAGAGCTTCTGATATAATGGATTGGACCTTCCCCCATCCAGATGATGGCAGTCCCTCAACCTGTGACCTAACTAGTCACAACCAAAGCAACCCTCTTTGCCCAGATGGCACTCACTTGGATGCTTCTTTCCACACCTAGTACATAATGGGAAAGTGTAGCTATTGGAGACATGGCTCTGAGACTGGGAGCTTGATGCTTTACCCTTTCGATTCGTACGGGGCCTGAAAGAAGGAGCACTGGCTAAAGAGGGTGTTGGAGGTCTCTGTTGCTGCTGTTGGGGACCATTACCACTGCCTGACCTCTATTGCAAATACTCAAACTAACCTATCCTCGCCTGCTTACTTTCCTTTTCTATCTCTTTTAATTTCTTCGCCTCTATTTGTTGTGCATGGATTATAAGCTTGGAGATGTCCATGTCGTTGATGAGCATGATAGTCCTGCACCCTTAACCACCAAGTTTGAGAACCCATTTACAAATAAGCCCTCAACTCGGCCACCATCTCTGGAGTATACTTTGATAGTTGAGTGAACTTTAAAGCATACTCCTGCACTGTCATGTCATTCTATTTCAAATTAATGAACTCTGCAGCCTTTGCTTCCCTTAACTCTCGGGGAAAGAACCTGTCTAGAAACACAGTCACGAACTTGTCCCACTTCATTGGACCTGCAGTAACCCGCCTCCCCTCTTTCCATTGTATGTACCATATCTGAGCCACTCCTTTCAGCTGATAGGCGGCCAAAATCTGCACTTTCGACAGAGGTAACACCCATGATTTGGGTTATTTTTTGAACCTCGTTAACAAAGTCCTGTGGGTCCTATCTACCTTAGACCCATAAAATTCTGGGAGATTTATTCGAGTAAAGTCCCGAACTCTGGCAACAGTTGTGGGCCTACTCATATTGACAAGTATGACGGCTTGCTGATTGACTTGGTTGGTCACCACATGAGCTAGCATCTGAATAGCAACCCTGAACTCAGCAGGTGTCACTTGATCATACTAGCTGCTGGAGCTGGTGGGGCTTGCTGGTTGGCATTATCGGTCTTCCTTCCGTTTTCTCTTCTAGGAGGCATTGTCAACTGAAAATGGTAGAGCATGAGTTAAAAGGACACTTTAGAGATTCATACTCTACGCACGATAAGAATTATAAAGAAAAAGAAATTTTCCTAAAACGCCTTGTAGCCTCTCCCTCATAAGTGCGACGCGCTTCATATCCATGAAGACGACTCTACTTGACGAGACTTTCAAACATTCTAGGATACTCTAAACCTGGGCTCTTATACCAAGTTTGTCATGGCCTGAGTCTACACCTTGGACGCAACATGGTACTTAGAGTCACGAGCGACCCCAAGTTAACCCATGATATAACATATTACTGACATACTAGAATTAAAATAGAAACCGAGTGGAAGCTACTGAACTGTAAAAATAATCCTTTATAAGAAAAGATAAAATCTGGTAAATACTGGATGTTTTAAACAACACTGATAATAATAAGCTAAAACTGCTACTACATTGTCTAAAAGCCTCTACAAACTGATGAGTTACTAGGACAAGCCCCCAACTAACTCTAAAGTCTGTAAACTATAAATGACAATAACTGAAATTAAAGACTCCTATCCTCGAAAGATAAGGACTCACCACTATCAACTGTTGGATATCATCGGTGAAGCTAATTGCGATGCTGAGATTGGGTACTGAGCCTATATCATAAAATGATATAGCATAGAAAGTATGCATCAGTACTTTGAATGTACTGAGTATGTAAAGTTATGCGATTTAAGAAATAAACATACTGATAAGAACATTATGATTAAAAGTGCTGAAGTAATATGAAAGGTTCCTGTTTGAAAATACAAATGCCATAATAACCTGAAATCTGAAAATATTTTCAAGTTAGTAAAAACTAATTAAAGGATCATATGCATGTTATGAGATCTGAGACTAGACTATACTGTGGGAGAGCCTATTAACAGACATATAACCACGTGAGCTAAACATAGAGTTTGATATATACACCTCATTGATAGGACCCAGTATATCTTGCCAGGGTATAAAGGCATGCTTGTGTGATCACTAATTGATGCTCATTCAGGCTAAAGACCTACGGTGGCACGTATTTTAGGGGAACCTGGGTGCGTCAAAACCCTGGTCCTCTCGGTGCTAAGTACTGCTCCCAACTGAACTCCTAAATATAACTAATTGAACTGATTAGCTCGAACTGGTGTCTTAAGGCTAAATCAGAATTACTTATTTTGAAGTGTCCTGTGAGCCTAAAAGACCTAGTGATTGAAAAAGCTGAAATGCTGGTACTACTAACATTACTGAAATTACTAAGTGTACTGACTATGCTAATAGTACTGTAAAGCATAGTTACATAAATCATGAGAAAATCATATATACTCTAAAAGATCATACTATTTGCTAAACATTTCTAGTTCATGAAATGAAATCTCAAAATCATGCAAGAACCAAGAACCTAGATAGACATTTTACAAGGTAATATCATATCCCAATTACAGCATGGTACTAGTCATGAAAACTCTAAAAGATTAAGGAGATAGGGAATTTCAATAGCTAGAAGAAAACCCTAGGCCATGATTTCTAGGAAACTTGAAAACTAGGGTTCATTGGTTATTTTGGGGCACAAGGGTGTAAGAAATACCCTTGCTAAACTCTCACATAACTGTAGAAGAATTCCCAGATAAAAACACTTAAAATCTTGAGAAGAAAGTTGAAGCCCCAGTTCTTGCCTGAAATGCCTGTCTGAGTTCTTACAACGAAGTTCTGAGAGATTAGGAAAGACGGAGAATAGAGGATCGACTAATCCCCTAAATTCCCCTTTCAAAATATCCCAATACGACGTAGTTTTGAATTATGAAGCATGGAAATTACTAAAATGCCCTTAGAAAAAATGACCTGTGAACTGCCTACCAGTCGTCACGATTCACATCACGAGTCGTTGGTTGTCACTATGACTCGTGGTTACGAGTCGTTACTTTAGGTCCTAATTTTTTACCTTCTAAACTCCAACCCACGGTTGCCCATAACGACTCGTCCTTGGATACCATGAGTCGTTCCATGACTCATGGTCAGTGAACCAACCTTGTATAGCCTTTGATTCTCCATCCCACAACTCCTCATACGACTCGTTACTAGATGTGATGGCTCATTAAATGACTCGTTGTATGAGGGGCAGGCTTAACCAGGTTTCTGGACTTCACCCCACGAGCGTGAGGTATGATCCGTACCACAATACAATGGACCGTTGTTTGCACTTATACCATCAGAATTCCTAGTGACTATACTCTAAAGTTGGTCCTACGGATGCATACCACGACCCATACCCAGTTACCACGAGTCGCTCATTGACTCGTGATCACTGAAACAATCAGATACAATTCTCTGAAGTTTATCCCATGATCTGTTACTACGACTCGTTGGTATGGTTCAACGAGTCGTACTATGACTCGTGGGTTCTGGAATCTGGGACAAAAATTTCAGGCTACTAACCACGAGTCTAGCCACGACTCATGGCACCTTCCAATGATTCATACCAAGGCTCGTTCTGAGATAAAAATTTTCACTCCTTACTGGTTCCATGCTTCATATCTAAGGTCTAGTCTTAGGGGCTTTTGGGGTGTTACAATATTGTCGGCTTATAAGGGTTGAGGAAGTTAAGGGTGCTATTTTTAGGATGCGTCGGGATAGAGCAACTTGGGCCTGATGAGATTTTAGTGAAATTTTGGAAGAGTGAATGCAGGATAGGTATGGAGTGGCTGATCAAATTGTTTAATGTAATTTTCAAGACGGTGAAAATGCCCGAGGAATGGAGATGGAATACGATAGTTCTGTTGTACAAAAACAAGGGTGACCTTTAGAATTGCAATAACTATAGGGGTATCACATTGTTAAGCACACTATGAAGTTTTAGGAGAAGGTAGTGGAAAATAGGATGAGGAGGGGCATGGAAATTTCCAAAAATTAATTTGGATTCATGCTGGAACACTCGACTACAAAAGCCATTCATCTTGTAAGGAGGTTAGTGGAGCAGTACAGGGAGAGGAAGAAGGACCTTCATATGGTGTTCATTGACCTTGAAAAGGCTTACGACAAGGTCTCGAGGGAGGTTATTTAGAGTTTCTTGGAGGATAGAAGTGTGCCCGTGGCGTACATTAAGGTGATCAAGGATATGTATGATGGAGTCAAGACTCGGGTGAGGATGGTGGGAGGAGACTCAGAGCACTTTCCAGTCTTGGTGGGGTTGCATCAAAGATCAACACTTAGCCCATTTTTATTTGCATTGGTGATGAATATATTATTGCGAGAGATTCAAGGAGAGGTATCATGGTGTGTGTTATTGACATAGTTCTGATTGGCGAGACTCGCGACGACGTAAGTACTAAGTTGGAGGTTTGGAGACAGACCTTGGATTTTAAAGGATTTAGGTTGAGCAGGACCAAGACAGAATATTTGGAGTGTAAATTTAGTGACATGATGCATGATGATAATGTGGAAGTGATGTTGGATACACAGGTTATCTAAAAGAAAGAGAGTTTCAAGTACTTTGGGTTTATTGTCCAAAGAAATAGGGAGATTGACGAGGATGTTGCTCATTGTATTGGGATAGGATGGATGATATGGAAACTTGCATCTGTAGTCTTGTCTAATAAGAAGGTGCCAACAAAACTTAAAGGCAAGTTCTACAGAGTGGTGGTTAGAACGACTATGTTGTATGGGGTAGAGTGCTGTCCAGTTAAGAAATTCTATGTTCAGAAGATGAAGGTTGCAGAAATATGGATATTACGGTAGATGTGTGGGTATAGTAGGAGAAATAAGATTAGAAATGAAGATATTCGGACCGAGGTGGGAGTGACTGTGGTGGAGGAAAAAATGCGTGAGACGAGACTGAGATGGTTCGAACATGTGAAGATGAGGTATCCGAGTGCCCCAGTTTGGAGGTGTAAGAGGTTGACTATAGATGATTTTAGGAGAGGTAGAGGTAGACCGAAGAAGCAATGGAGAAAGATGATTAGGAAGGATATGGCGCAGTTGCAGCTTACAGGGGACTTTCTTAGATAGGAAGATGTGGAGTACATGGATTAGGGTAGTAGGGTAGTAGGTTGCATTGCGTTGTACTGCTTTTTCGCTCTTAATAGTAGGCCTAGTATTGCTCTTATAGTTTCTTGTCCATTAGTGCATTGTTGTGTAGTTTGATGTTGTTGCTAGTTGTTATTTTGTATTGTATGATATCTCCTGTACTGCTGTTATTCTGTGTCGGACTGTTTCTAAAAGCCGAAGGTCTTCCAAAAATAGCCTCTCTACCTCTAAGATAGAGGTAAAGTCTGTGTACATTCTACCCTCCTCAGACCCCACTTTTGTGGGATTACACTGGGTTGCTGTTATTGTTGATTAACGTTAAATGGTTAATTTAATTTTTAAAGGATATAAAAATCCAATTTTTAATGGGCATTATGATAATCTAACATTGCACTAAGGGGCTTCCTACTTACATAGTAATATGATATATATTGTTTCCTCTTTGGGATCCTAGCTGAGTAATATGATGGCTCTAGTAGGAGATTCGAGGGCAATTTTATAATCAAACTTAGATAGATATCTAGGGATCAGAAATGCGACAGATGATGAGAATAAAGAGAAGAGGAGGAAGAATTGCAGCTCCTCATATTCAAATGCAGATGAGAATAAAGAGAAGAGGAGGAAGAATTGCAGCTCCTCATATTCAAACCCAGGGAGGAGAATAAAGACGATAATTTTAATGCTAACAGATGCTATATTCAGTAGGACAAGTATATTAATGTGAAAATACAATCAAGACAATAAGAGACCATCTAAGAATAAAGTGAACAAAAGAAACAGTGGTCCTCGTTCAGGGAAAATATAACACCGTAGAATGAGAAATCAGAAGCTACTAACACATAGAAAGAGTATTATTTTTCGCAATATACTTATGCTATTCGCAATTATTCAGTGTGTAATATTAGTATTCTCGAATTTTCATTTTATTAAACAAAAACCAGATGAATATAACATGAAGCAAAAGCAATACATAACAAAAGTAGCTCAAAAGGGAAAAAAAAACAAGAAGGAAAAATACATTTGATGTAGTAGAAAAAATGACTATATAAAAGATACTTTTAAGGAGCAAAAGAAACTAGACCATACAAGGCATATATGACCAGAAGTGAACAATATTATGAATCAATCTGCAAACAAATTTAACAATAATAGAGCAACAAAGCCAATACAGATTCAACACAGAATAAACCACAAGACATATTTAGCACTGTGTTCAATTTATACTTAATCATAGATAGTTTTAATTTTTTATTTTCTGCATTAGTTGTACAAATATTTGATTTCCTTGATATTATTAATAAAATAATTTCTGGCAACAACTCACAGTGCTTGATTTAGAAAAAAAAAATTATTTAGAAGAGTATTTGCGTAATTTAAGTAGATTATTATTTAGAAGAGTATTTAGGTAATTTAATTTATTTTATATTT
>JACEIK010005263.1:50379-66351 GCA_018107945.1 Datura stramonium
GTATGCCCCAGCGAAGGAATAATACCAACGCCCCAGCGTCATGGTATGAGACCACGCCACACCACAAATCACTTATCAAATAATTTAATATTCTCCTCTATGTAACATATATGCGGCTGGCTAAAGACCACCGATTCTGCCAAGTACACTCTTGTCCCAACACATGGACCAGGCAGACAAGACACAACTTTAAAACAGGCCCGAAAAGCAAGCACCAAGCTTAAAGTCTCACTTACCTCGAATTCATAACTCAAACACTCTTTTCAATAAATTAGAACTTCATTCTCGGGTCTCTGGATCACGTCAAACTACACAAAAATAGGTTTAGAATAGTCAAAAATCCTTCTGTAGATGTTTTCTAAAATTTTAACACAAGTCAAACTAGCGGTCAAAGGATTGACCTAAAAAGTCAACTCTGATCAATGGGGCAGAATTCTCGAACCATGACAAACAACAGATTCTTCTAGACAAGAGGATTCTAGAACATTATTCAAAATTAAATTTGGACAACTTTTTCCCTTTCAAATCAATGATTTAGGTTGAAGAACCCTAGGGCTGAACTTTCTCAATTCCTTATAATTTTTTCATATTTTCACCAAAAAAATTCACTCATAATCACGTAATAAACTTAACTAAAAGATTAGAATCATTACCTTGATGCTTTGGATTGAAAAATCTTATTTTTCTCTCCTCTTTTCTTCTTGTTTTCTCCTTTTCTTTTCTTTTCTCTTCTGCGTTTTTTTTGGCCTGCTACTATGTTCCTTGCTTTGGTGGCTCTTTCTTTTAAATTAGGCTTTGCCCCTTTTTTTTTTGTAAAATTACCAAATAACTCTTAAAAAATATGGGTTATTACATTTTAGCGAGTAATTATTGGGAAGAAAGGGATTGTATGGCATATTGAGCCATGAGAGTGTTGGGTTTTGTCATTGTTAGGTTTGGTGGTTTGACATTGCCTGGGCTTGCATCAGAGTTGCTAACCATAGTTGGCGGCCGAAGTTGGCCAGCCCCTGGTTGAGCTTTTCTTTGATGATTTGAGCCAAGTACAGGAGATTTTGGATAAGCACTGTTACAGGCCTTGTCTTCACCAATAGATTCAGTATTAGGGTTAGCATCTGTAGTGCTAGCTCCATCCAGGAGCTTGGTACATGATCGGGCGAGAATGGTGTTGCGGTGAGGATGGTTTCTAGGTTTTCCTCTTCCGATTGAAGGTTTTGAGTGTTGGTTGGATTTGCCATCTTTACAAATTCCGCTTGTGCTTGGTTCTTGGCTTTGGAAATGGTGGTATTTGTGATTTGTAATGGCCCTTTAGGTGGGAAGAGTGCTATGGGTCTTTGCTGCCGGTGTAATTGTGGATCTGTTGAGGCAATGTTCGGTGTCATTTCAACTGGAATGGAATGATTAGGAGTAGATACTCTTATCTTTCATGGGGTGTTGTGATAAAAAACGCTGGAGAAAACCAGAGGCGGTGGGTATAGGCGTCACATAGGAGTTAGTCTAAGTATTGGATATGGTTTGGCGGTGTTTTGAATTGGCAGCCCTACAGTATGCAATTCCTCATTTGACTTCAAAGTCTTATTTGAGGGGTGGGGCATTTGACCAAGGTGGTGTATCTCCATTTTTGGAGGGAACATTCCCACAGTCAGTGAAAAAACCCAAATTGGGTGTTGTGTCAGGGGATGTACTTTAGTATCCCCTTTGGCAGTGTCTATTTTTCTTTTTTCGTGGGCCCAAGGGGCGTCTTTTTTTTTTTTTGCTGGCCCAGTTGTCCCTTAGCGAGTTGTTTCCGTCTTGCTTGTTTGGGCTACGACATGCCCCTCTACTCAATATTGGTTAGATTGGTTTCGAGCAATTTAATGGTGATGACGTCCAATATTTTTACCTAGGTTGTTTGCTCGTTGCCTCTAGGTCCTTGGTGGTACACAATTCCTTTACGCTTGATCTGGGGTTTCTTTTCCTCCGGGAAAAACTACCATTTGCCAATTTTCTAAATCTTGCACTTAAATTTGCTTCTTTGAGCTTTCTAGTTATTCATGGGTGGAAGGTGTTAATTCAAAAGTGCAGCTCGTAACAGTATGGCCTATCCTCCCACAACTTTTGCAAAGGCTGCCTTCTCCCTCATATGCCACCATTTGCTTGTGGTTACCAATAACGATGTATGTCCTGACTGGGTTTCCAGTGGAATTTGGACACAAATGCCTACATATCGCCCTCATAGAGTGGTAGTGTGCATGTATATATTTTTAGGAGTTTCGCAACTTTCCTTCTCTCTTTCTCCCAGATTTAGTTATCGTAAAATTCTGTTGGCAACTAGTATAGTCTTATCCAAATTGCGGTATAAGATAGGTTTGTCTCTATCGGGATAAAATTTGTTTCCAACCAGCATACTGACAGGAAGTGTCCAGAGACAAACCTTGGTCCCTGATGAAGAGCCTACATCAACTTTTCTTCTTGGCTGGCTTTTACGATGAAGAAGTCCCAACCTAGATTTATGGGTACTAGTTGCTCTAGGGGCTTCCACATTTATGTCAGTTTTGCTCTTAGTAGATGGTGGGAGAATTCCTTTCACAAACACGTTCACTACTAGCACGTGGCTTTAAGGGTGGTAGAGTCTATTTTTTCCTTATCCGAAAGTGTTATGGAATCATCTTTCACACTTATTACTTCACTAGTCCTAGCATACGTACCTCGCGTGTGTCCCTCGTATTAGTAAGAATAAATTTTTCAAAATAGCATAAATAATATTTAAAATATGTGCTAGTGTTACACTATAAGAATTTAGAAAGAAAATTATAAATTCCAAAGTGATAAATGCTCATGTTTAAGAGTTTGATCTAATCTAGTAGTTTTTTCTTCAGTTTGTTCTAATATTTAAAAAAGAAAAATAGATTAACACAAAAACATATAAAGTTGGAGATTGAATCAAAGGTGTTGATGAATTAAATTATATAATTATATACAAGAAAAAACATTTGGTGAAACCTTTTTAGGGTTGGTAGGCGGTGGAAACTTTTTAGGGAGGTGAAAATTTGGTGGAATCTTTTTTCTTTTTTTGGTTTATACCACAAATAGAGTTATGCCACAAATAAAAAAGTTAATATAATAAATAAGGTGATTGAACGTAAAAAAAAATTCTTGACTATCAAAAGGGGAAAAAAAAACTTTTAGTGGAAATTTTTTAGGGTTGGTAGGCAGTGGAAACTTTTTAGGGAGGTGAGATTTGGTGAAATCTTTTTTTTAGGTTTACACCACAAATAGAGTTATGCTACAAATAAAAAAAACCTAATATAATTAAAATATGGTGATGAAACAATTAAAAATAATAATTTTAAATAATAATTCTGTAAAAATAGTAAATGACAATTTTGTCTATTGCGATATCTTTTAATAAAGGGCAAAGTGTTCCATCAACNGTTCTCTGATAAGCAAAGTGTTCCATCAACATTTCGAAGGGCCTTCACACTTTTAATATAGTAACGATTAGGTGATAGTTGATGATACAATGTGTGCTATGTGTTTGTCATGGCTAGATTTTTCTCAATAATGATTTCCCTAAAGGAGTGCTTGAGGTTGGCGTCTTCTTCCATCAAAATGCCCTCTCTGTCAGTGTCACGTCCCAAAGTACCCCCTAGACATGACTGACACATTCTAACACCATCTGTCAGGCAAACCAGTTTTTTATACACTATTATTTCTGTAAGCATTGAGATAAAATATGTGCAACACCAAATGCATTAATAGTGTCATTAAATGCAAAGTAATTATCCAACCAAAATCACATACCAATTTATGAAAACAAATGATCTCTTAAATAATATATCTTTAGCTCAAATCCAACATTAAGATCACGGAGCATCTAATAGAGTTACATGAGTTAAGCTGTAGGGCATGCAAACCTCAAGAAAGAAAATATATGATATAAAATAGATAGAGCTGAAACGATAGCCTCCACGAACAATGCAAAGCTCACCTCAACAACAGAAACTACGCGACTAGTCTCATCAGCCATTAGTCTCACCCTTGACAACAGTATTTGCATAGACATGCAGGTGAAGTGTGTGCTATACATAAATATAACCTAGTAAGATCCTCAACCTGCCACTTTAATATGCTAGAATAGGTGTTAGAAAATACAACCACACAATGAGTACCCAAATGATAGGCACAAAAATAAATTTTATAATATAATACTCAATAAGGTCGAAATAAATATTCAACATGAAACACTACATGTCTCAACACCATCTACATTCAGGACTTGTCATAAATGATAGTGAAGGAGATTAACACAACACCTCGATGAGTCTGCGCAACATATATAATGCCCCAAAAGTATACTACGACAGCATGTACAAGGCCTATAACATATTACGACGGCATATGTATGCACCTAACATATTGCGGCAGCGTATGTGAGCCTGTAGTATATGTATATCATGGCATTGAAGGAATGATATCCAATGCCCCAACTCCATGATACAAGATCACGCAACACCATAAATCACTTCTTTAAATAATT
This sequence comes from Datura stramonium, assembly GCA_018107945.1. NCBI lineage: Eukaryota > Viridiplantae > Streptophyta > Magnoliopsida > Solanales > Solanaceae > Datura > Datura stramonium. The sequence continues at coordinate 54,896 of JACEIK010005263.1, forward strand.
TGTAGTATTTTTCACAAAATAATATATTTGCGGCTGGTCAAAGATCATCGATTTTGCTAAGCACACAGTTTCCCAGTACACGAATCAGGTAGACAAACTGCATTTTAAAGGCAAGTTTGAAAAGCATCGAAGTTTAAAGCCTCATTTACCTCAAATTCACAACTCAAGCACCTTTTTCTATAAAACAGAACAACGCTCTTGGCCTCCGGATCACTTCAAACTACAAAAAAAAATGGTTGAAAACCCTTGGAAGAATGTATTCTTAATTTTTAACACAAGTCAAACTCATGGTCATAGGGTTGACCCAAAAGGTCAACTCTAGTCAACTGGTCAGAATTCCCGTGCCATGACCACTAATGAATTTTCCTCGGTGAGATGATTCCAGAATACTAATCAAAATCAAATTTTGATAACGTTTGCTCTTTCAAATCAATGATTCAGGTTGAAGAACCCTACAACTAAACTTTCTCAATTCCTCATAATTTCTTCATATTTTCGTCATAAAAAGATTTACCCATAATCACTTTATGACATAAATAAAAGTTTAGGGTCATTACCTTGTTAGGTGGAAAATTCCTATTTTTCTCCCTTTCTTTGTTTTTCCCTTACTGCATAATTTCTCTTTCATTTCTGCGTTTTTTTTCTTCTGGTTTGTAACCAGTGAAGCAGTCCCTTTTATTTTTTTTACTTTGCTTCTTTCTCCTATTTTTTTCCCTTTTGGGCTTGGCCCACCTTTATTTAAACCCTTCTTTTTTTTTAAATTACCAAATAACCCCTTATTAAAAATTGGGGTTATTACAGTTGTCAGTTAGGAGAGCATTTCTTACTCATGAAACCTGCAAAGAAGTTGAATACAGTTAAGTTCAAGATGCTTTTTATGTCAGGAGAGTGCTAAAAATAACAGTCATTTGTTTTTACATTACAAAATGACTGGTCAACTGTGGCAGATTTTCTTGAGCATGTTGTTTCTGAAGCGGGTCATGCCAGAGTCTACTATTGATATGTTGAAGGGCTGGAACAAAGTGGGAGACAGTGTAAGGCAAAAGGTTTGGAAATCTATCCCAGCTTGTATATGGTGGACGGTACAAAAAGAGAAATTTTTTTTTCGGATTCATGGAGCTGACCCCAACTTGTTTGGGACTGAAGCGTAGTTGTTGTTGTTTCGGAGATAGTAGTAGATCTACAGAGAGAATTAAGAATTGTGTAATGTCCTTGTATTTATGGTGTAAAGAGAACTTTGTAGAGGATGCTGAATCTTCATTAGACTTTTCGGAATCTCTGTAACATATTCCTCGTTAGTAGTCCTTGTAAGATGAACAAGTTTTTGCTTAGAGGATTCGTAAGTACGATTTCCAGCATTTCCTAAATGCTGATGAATATACTGTTACCTTCATCTAAAAAAACCCACCTGGTTACTGTAGTTGACTTGATGGAGAATATTCTGTCATCTTTTCTTTACCCTAATGAAAGAATTAATAACTAAAGCACGAAGAAGGATTATATGAATATCAAGGGTCTCAAAATTTGCTGATTTTTCTATGGCAGAAGAACTATATAGGAATTCAAGACACTAGTTTCAGTAGTAAAAGGAACGGAATGTGGTTGTTTCTGAATATCAGAATTGAGACTAATTTAAAGAATTGTCCATTTAATAAAATTGATGTGGTGATAAATGATATCTTTGTATTACGTATTGTGATCCTTTAACCAAAATACTTTACTTCTTTAGGTACCTCTTGAAAAAGATGAAACTATGATGTAATTTCTCCCTATTTCCAGTTTTTTCTTGAAGCACATTTGAGTTACTTGGGATAGAATTGAAGTTGAGCTGTTGGTTTTCATATCCTTTTCCTTTTCTGTTCATTTTGCAGATCAAAAGGGATGGCATCACAAAGCTTGTTGTGCTCCCTCTTTATCCACAATTTTCAATATCTACAAGCGGTTCAAGCCTTCGCCTGTTAGAGAGTATATTTAGGTAATAAACATTAAGGAAAATGAGCAAATATATCCTTCAACTTTGCGATTTAGAACGGATATACCTCTTGTTTAAAAGGTGGTAGATATATACCCTCGCCGTTTAATCAATGGTGCATATATACCCTTGCCGTTTAACAAACGATGCATATTTACCCATTTCCTTAACAGACTGAATTTTAAAAATTCAAAAACTGATTTTTTTATTTAAAAAATATTATGTGCCTTTGAAAAATTACCTCACCCATATTTTTAAATCCCTCTAGACCTAACCTAACTTAAAAAAAACCAATCCCTCTTTTATTCAAACCCGACCCAAACCCATTTCATGTCTAAGTAGAAGAGGGATTGAGTGTTTCATTTGGATGAGGTCTGGAGGGATAAAAAAAATATGAGTGAGATAATTTTTTAAAGCCACTTGACATTTTTGAAATTAAAAAATCAGTTTTAGGATTTCTTTAATTCAATAAAATATAGATCTGTTAATGAAAAGGGTGAATATGCACCATTTGTTAGATAACGAGGATATATATGCGCTATTTTTTCGACGAGGGATATATCCCTTCTAAATCGCATAGTGGAGGGGTATATTTGCCCATTTCCCTAAACATACCCTATGTTCCTGCTCAGAAAATACATTCCATTTGCGATTGACAAACTAATATATGGAGCAACGAATATTTTCTTCAGGGAGGATGAGTATCTTGTTAACATGCAACACACAGTAATACCCTCATGGTATCAACGGGAAGGATATATCAAAGCCATGGCAGATTTGATGGAAAAAGAGTTGAAAAGTTTTGAACGTCCTGAGGAGGTAGTATTGTCTCTATTTTTTTGATGTCTCATGCTATACTTACCTCGTGAAAAAAGGTGCTCTCTTTCCTAACAAGGTTCTATTTTTCCTGATAGTATTGTACATGAGGCATGCAAAGCATTTGGATCTTTTTATTTTTGTTTCCATTACTTAAACTAGGAAAATTTTCGCAAAGTGTTTTTGTTTATAACTATGTCTGACTGCCTTCTCAGTTTTGCTTTCTTCTGTAATAAATGCTTAAAGATTTCATTTTACCAGTTCCAAAAAAAAATGCTAAAAGATTTTTGTCATGAATATTGTGATACTCCTGATTTGGTGTATCATTGTCTATGAAGTCTTTTGCTTGGAGATCTTCTCTTGAAGCTCTATCCAGTTGGTTATGGTAGAAATACAGAGTCATGAAAATATCTCTGCACGGTGGAAGATAGTAAGGATCAAAAACAATGGAAAACTATAGTACTCTAAAGAAAAGATTTCTCCAGATTTGATGCTGTTCTATTCCTGCCTCTACTCCTCTATGTTTCCTATTTATGAAATAATTTCAGATATTTTATAATAAAGATGAAAGCAGGGTCTCCCAAAGAAGTACAAAGGCCCTCTAACTTGTGTCCTGCCTTATTAACTAGCTTCATATACACAGGTGATGATATTCTTCAGTGCTCATGGTGTACCACTTGCATATGTAGAGGAAGCAGGTGATCCATACAAGGCTGAGATGGAGGAATGTGTGGACTTAATAATGGAAGAACTTGAGAAGAGAAGGGTACATAATGCATATACTTTGGCCTATCAGGTACCTCGGCAGATCTATTAGCATACTTACATTTTACGAATAATTATATTTAAAAACACTTGCATAGGCAACACTGTCTGTGTTTATGCATTAAAACAATCTTGTAATGAAGATAAGGCTCTAGTTTCTTGCACATTTAGTTTTTGGGCTCATCTTTAAGATCATTTATAAGAAAGCTCAGAGTTTAGTTGATGTGCAATTAAAGGCTATTATTCCGTCCCTCTCCACTCGAATCCGATGTTTACTATCAGCAAGATTCCCATGTATGAGTTATAATAGTTACGTGACCCTCTTTGCTTTCAAACATGGAAATAAAATGTATAATGGTATCATGTATGACAGGCATTGTTAATGTTAGCAAAGGTGTCTCCATATCACCTCTTCAACCTGGAAGGTTGATGAGACGGTTAAATTATGTGGTTGTCACATCCCAAACTACCCGTAGATGTGATTGGCACCCAACACATGCCGATCGCCACATTTAATAAATTAAATAAGTATCCAACCAATATGATAATTAATTATGAAATAATTAGTATCTCCAAATTTTAATTTGAAACTTTTGCCCAAATTCCACACTAGACCAAGGAGGATCTAAGAGAACTACACAAGACTCGATATGTTAATCCCAAAAGAAAAGATACCAATGTATCACTTATTCAATAATTATAATATCCAACGCCCCAACACCATGGTACAAGACCACGCAACATCAAAGATCACTTATTCGATAAATTTAATATTCTTCCCAAATAACATATATACGGCTGGTCATAAACTTCCGATTCTATCAAGCACATGCTTGTCCCAACACATGGATTAGACAGACAAAACACATTTTTTTAAAGCAGGTTTGAAAAGCAAGAACCAAAGCTTAAAGTCTCAATTAACTTCAATTCACAACTTAAACACCCTTTTCAATAAATCAGAACTGTACTTTCATATCTTCTGATCACCTTAAACTACACAAAATGGATTTAGAATAGTTAAAAACCCTTAGGTGAACATTCTCTTCATTTCTAAAGAAAGTCAAACTTGCGGTCAAAGATTGATCCAAAAAAAGTCAATTCCGGTCAATGGATCAAAATTCTTAAACCATGACCACCAACGAGTTCTACTCGGCCAGACGATTCTAGAACACTAATCAAAATCAACTTTTTTAATAACGTTTTCCCTTTCAAATTGATAATTTGGTTGGAAGAATCCTAGGGCTAAACTTTCTCAAATTTTCAAAATTTTCCCATGTTTCCACCATAAAAATTCACCCATAATCACACAATAAACTTAAATAAAATATTAGGAATATTACCTTAATGAGTTTGGTTGAAAATCCCATGGCTTCTTTCCTTTATTTCCTGCTTCTGCTTATCGCTCACATCTCGTGTCTGATGGCAAGTCATCACACTTTAATCCTTTTTTTTCCTTTGGGCTTGGCCCTTTTTTTTAACCCTTAATTCTTTCTCTCTCTCTCTCTCTCTCTCTCTCTCTCTTCTCTCTCTCTCTTTTTGGGTTAATTTACCAAATAACCCTTAAAAAGTATGGGTTATTATAGTGGTAAACTTGAGGATAACATATTAAAGCACTCCATCTTATTTTGAGAAGGTGGTACGTGCATAACTATTAAAATGAAGGTGAAGAAACTCTTTTCTTTTGTCCACACTTTGTCCACAACAATCGGTGAGGGACTAATATCTACTTTCTATTGAAGTATCACATTGTACCCCATGAACTTTCTAAGTTGCATTACAAATATAATTAGCTAATATGGAGTACGAGACACGACTACCAAACACTTTCATTTTATAAGCATAAACCTTCTATATATGAAAGGTAATGTAACCCTTTATTGATGTCAATTTTATGAATTTAGAGGGGGTTCATTCAATGTTGTATTATGTGTTCCCATTGGGACAAGAATAGTTTCTATTTGGTGCTTATTATTATTTGATTAATTCATTTTTTAAGGGAATGGCTGTTCGTATTTATGATGTTGTCAAGTGATACACTATTGGGCGAGAAAAATGGATGAGGCTCAGATGCTTATTTGCTAGAACATAACATATAGCTTTTGTAACATTGATTTTCCTATTTTCTTGGGTTATATGGTATGTGGTCAAGTAATGTTGATGCTATCTGGCGTTGATAGTTATTATCTTGGAAGCAAAAAAATAAGTTGTTTTCTAGGTTTTAATATCCAAGTCCCAGTATAGGCAAAAACAGTAGGTGATTTCTTTCTATCTACCTAGATCTTGGTGGACCAGTACCTCTGCTGGTGGGAGGTAGCAGGTTCTGATGAATAGTCCAGGGTGTGTGCAAGCTGGTCCGACACCACTATCATAAAAATATAAGTTATTTCCTTGGACTAACTACAAAACAGAAAAATCTTCACTGGTGGCATTTCGGATACATAACTTCCTGAACTGATGTGCTTTACTGTGATTCTGTATGCATATGGATGCACCTCTTTTTTCACTTGGAGTATCATGATTGAGTTCTGTAAATGCTGTTTACTTGGCCATTCAATGAAGTTATTTTGCTCTGATGCAGAGTAGGGTTGGACCTGTTGAATGGCTGAAACCATATACCGATGAGACAATAATTGAGCTTGGGAAGAAAGGGGTAAAGAGTATTCTTGCCGTGCCAATAAGGTAAGCAAAGTTGGCTGTTTAAGCAGTACAAATGATGATGCGTCGTTTGTCTTGATTTTCATTATTGCTTGTATTCCCTAATTTTAAATGTTATCACAGTTTTGTAAGTGAGCATATTGAGACATTAGAGGAAATTGATGTTGAATACAAGGAGCTAGCATTGGAGTCTGGAATACAGAATTGGGCACGTGTTCCTGCCCTAGGTGTTGAACCCACTTTCATCTCAGATTTGGCTGATGCAGTGATTGAAAGTCTTCCATATGTAGGAGCAATGGCAGTCTCAAATCTTGAAGCTCGCCAGGTGCTTTTTAATTCCAGAGCTGTGAATAAGAAATTTATAAAATTTCTGTTTAGAGTAGATGGCGCCAATGACCTGAAATACAGAAGCTTGCAAACGTTTAATTGAAGGGATCATCTAACATGGCGCTAAGCATTGCAACTTAGTTGGATGTTATGTGAAAAGGTTAGTGATAGATGTTGGAAATTGAACCTTGTGTTGGAAGAAAGAAAAGGTTAAGATTTTTCTAATACATGAATTTTTATATAATTAGTTCATGATTAGCTTATTAGCCAGTTCATGAACTAGGAAAAAAGAGAAGATTATAATAAAAGTAAAATACATGTGCTAGACTAGGTAGTGTTAGAGAAAACCTATAAACACCTAGGTATCAATTTTATATAAGCAAGTCGAGCGAAGTAAAGAAAAATAATTTCCTTCTCTTGTCTTCAAGAGAAATAATTGATTGAAAATGCTCCTGTCACGTCCCAAGATACCCGCCTAGACATAACTAGTACCCACTAACGCCATCCGCTTAGCGAATCAGTTTTCCATACACTTAACCTTTAGTATAAGCACTGAGATGAAATATGTGCAACTTCAAACGCATCAATAGTTATTAACAATAAAGTAATTATCCAACCAAAATCAGGTGCGTTTGATCTAGCATATGAGCCCTAGTCACCAACCACTGCGGGTTTGAGAATCGGCTTGTGCCTTAGTCTGAGCCCTCATCTGATGGAACTACCACCGCAGGTAGTACCATGCCTCGTACCTCGTCCAACAGATGCCTTTGATCGACTAACATATGAATATGCACGTTTTTTAGCCATATGTGAAATAATATTTTAAAATTAGACTTAATTCAATTCAACACACTAATAAGGAATGAAAGAAGGGAACACATTCTAAATGTTCAGTAGCCTCAAGGTCATAAGTATGGGCTCCTACATACCCATGAATAAAATTCTACTAAACATTGCTCCATGGCTCGGGACTTAAAACCTAAGTTTTGATACCAACTTTGTCACGTCCAAAATACCCCCAGACGTGATTGTCACCCGCTAACACCACTCGCCAGACGAACTAGTTTTCCATACTTAACCTTTTCTATAAGCACTGAGATGAAATATGTGCAACTTCAAATGCATAAGTAGTCATTAACAATGAAGTAATTATCCAACCAAAATCACATCTCAATTTTTAAGAAAACAAACGGCCACTTAAATAATATATCTCTGGCCCAAATTCCACACTAAGACCATGGAACATCTAATAGATTTACATGAGTTTGGTTGTGCAGGCATGCAAACCCCAAGAAAGAAAATATATGCTATAAAATAGATAGAGCTGAAACGATAGCCTCCATGAATCAATGCGAAAGCTCACCTCAGCAATAGAATCTACGCAAACAGACTCGTCAATTACTAGTCTCACCCTCCACAACAAAATCTGCATAAACATGCGCTAAGGAGTGAGCTATATATAAATATAATCCCGTAGGTTCCTCGATCCACCACTTTAGTACCCCTGGACAAGTGTTAGAAAATACAACCACACAACGAGTACATAAATAAATATGCACAAAAATATACTTCATAATGTAATACTCAATTAAGTCCAAACAAATGTTCAACAAGAACATATATCTCAACACAAACACAATCCACACTCAGGACTTGTCATATGGCAGTGAAGAAGATCAACTTAGTACCTCAACTAGTCTTCAACAGTATATATAATGTCCCATAAGTATACCATGGTAGCGTGTACTAGACCCCTAACATACAACGGTAGCATAGGTACCCCCTAACATATTACGGCAGCACATGTACGCCCATAATAACTATGTCACGATAGCAAAAGAAGGATATCCAATGCCCCAACACCATGATACGAGACCACGCCATTCCATAAATTAATTATTAAATAATTTTAATACTCTTCCCAAAATAACATATATGCGGCTGGTCATAAACTACTAATTCTGTCAAGCACACGCTTGTCCCAACACATGGATCAAACAGACAAAACACATTTTCTAAAGTAGGTTTGAAAAACAAGCACCAAAGCTTAAAGTATCACTTACCTTAATTTCACAACTTAAACACCCTTTTCAATAAATCAGAACTGTACTTTCGGATCTCCGGATCATCTTAAACTACACAAAAACAGATTTAGAATGGTTAAAAACTTTTGGTTATATGTTTTTAATTTTTAACAAAAGTCAAATTCATGGACAGACTTTTGACTCAAAGAGTCAAATTTGGTCAACAGGACAGAATTTCCAAACCATGACCAATCAACAGATTCTCCTCGGCGAGAAGATTCCAGAACAAGAAATCAAAATTGAATTTTGATAATGTTGGCCCTTTCAAATTGATGATTTGGGTTGAAGAACCCTAGGGCTAAACTTTCTCAATTCTTCAAAATTTCTCCATGTTTCTACTAAAAACTTTTTTATAGTCGCATGATAAATTCAAGCAAAAAATTGGGATTAGTACCTGATGATTTGGGTAGAAAATTTTCTATTTTTCTCTTCTCTTTTCCTCTCTTTTCTCCCTCTTTTCTTTTCTTTCTCTACGTTTTCTCCTATCTGTTTATGTGTCTATTTCTGTTTTTTTTTCCTCACGGCTGATAACCATCAGATCATTAACTTTCTTTCTTTTTCCTTTTCTTTGGGTTTGGCCCCTTCTTTCTTTATTATCATTATTTGTTAAAGACAAAATAACCCTTAATTTAATTTGGGTTATTTTAGCTCCTTCTCCCCGAATTTTCCAACATTTGGTATCAGAACCTATTGTCTTGAGGGGGACCTGTGGAGAATCCAAAATTCTTGAAGAATTGGAAATTTGAAAAATTATCCTAAGGTTATAATGAAGATTTACCAGCAAAGCACGACAAAAGCCGAGTCATGTAATGAATTTAGTTGGGAAGAAGATGAGTGACAACTCTGAAGAAAGTTATTTTCAGATGATGATTCTGAGGATGAATTAGATTGCATACAAGAGAAAGGCCAATCTAGTAACGAGCTTTGATGAAGAATTTTAAGAAGTGGCTCCTTTTGAAGTGCACCCTTCTACAAACTCATTTTCTGTTGTAGAACCTAAAAAGGTTTCTGCATCTGCTCAGTAAAGATGATATTTGAGAAAATGATGGAAAAAGAATTGCTCCTGCTACTTAGTAGAAGTCTCCATAACAGGAGAGCAGTGTTGAAGAGGGGAGGTTCTGATGAAACAGATGATGTGCTTTTTGGAGCACAATCAGTAAAAATGACAGCCTCAATCTCAAGAAGGAAACAGCTTTTGAGAAGATGATGAGTCTTTCNAGTGTTGAAGAGGGGAGGTTCTGATGAAACAGATGATGTGCTTTTTGGAGCACAATCAGTAAAAATGACAACCTCAATCTCAAGAAGGAAACAGCTTTTGAGAAGATGATGAGTCTTTCGAAGAACACGATGAAAAGCATCCAAACTCCTAGGAGAATGTCGATATACAATCTTGGAGGAGTTTAGGAAGAAAATTGAAATACCGAAGAATATTTTGGGAGTTCTAACCACCAAGTTCAAGGAGGAATTTGAAATTTGAACCTTATGTTGGAAGGAGAAAAGTTTTTTAGATTTGTAATGTTATTTAATTAGTTCATAATTAGTTTATTAGCCAGTTCATGTACTACGAAAAAGAGAAGAATATAATAAAAGTAAGATACATTTACTAGGCTAGGTACATGTTAGGGAAACCTATAAATTCCTAGGTACCATACGATTTTATATAAGGAAGTTGAGTGAAGTAAAGAAGAATCATTTCCTCACTTGTCTAAAATGCGAAAATGATTGATTGAGAATGCTCCTTCCCAAAATTTAACAATAGATTACTCAAAAATGTCATAATGTCCATCTTCATAAAAAAACAGGGGTCATAATGTCCATCTTCATTTAAAAAAAGGGGTCATGATGTCCATTCCAATCTCACAGCAGATCCACAACTTTGTCCTCTGCCATACCTCTCCCACTAGGCCTTTTGTTTCTACTAGAGCTTAAAGACATGGAGAAAATAATGATTTCTTAGTTTCTGCTACTCTTACTAGTTATTCCCCTCTTTTGGAATAAGCTACACATGTTTTATTCACTAACTGTTTTTTGGGAATATATGTTCCGCTGTTGCATTTCTTTGGGTTGGAGCAGTGTTGGTTTCACACTTTATTTCCTTTTTTTTGTTAATAAGAATATTACTGCCTATTTTTTTGACAACATTGCTTTTCTTTTTTAAATTTGATAATGGTGGTATATGGACGAGCCACACACCTCCACTATTTCATGGGATACATGCTATCTCTCTCCAGCACGGGTGTTAGGTAAATCTACCACCAAGACTTAGTTGGGAAGAGATTACCTAGTATTTTTTGCCAAAAACCACATGCTTCTTGTCCCACTTTATTGATTACTAGGCTTCACCTTTAGCTATTGACAACATCACTTTTCTGCAAGGTGATGATTTCTAACTTGTCATTGGGTTTAAGAGGTGGCCTCACCCTTTTGATAGGGAACTAAAATCCGAATAGAGGAGAGAATTTCAAGGAGGGTGGGATTGGGTACAATATAATAAACCTTAAACAAGATTTGATGTATGAGGAAAAGTTCTGCACTAAATAGGCTCTAAATAGGCATTGTAAATTATACTACTTTTAGTAATTTTCCCTCTTAATGCTATTCTGTACATGGCAAAGTGGGACTCTGATGGATATCTCTTGTACATGTCTTGGAATCTGACATTGACACGCTAGTAAACACAGCAAAAAGTAATTTAAGGCTGATATTTTGTAAAAAATACCTAAGGTTCAAACAAAATGTAAGCATTGAAGAATGGTAGTCAAGAATAAACTTTATCAGCTTCTTTATGCTATATAAGATTAATTTTCTGGAAACATTCTAGTTTGAATCTTCTTGGG
>JACEIK010005263.1:66502-78901 GCA_018107945.1 Datura stramonium
GTAATGGTGAGTCTTCTAAGCCTAGTCAGCTATTGGTTGAGATGTAGATCATCTGGACAACCCTGTATTGGTGCATCAACATAAGAAAAATCAAAATTAATTTTTGAAGTGTGTGATCATCTCATCTAAGAACTTAAGTTGTTAGAGACGACGCACTTTTTATTTACTTAATTATATTCTCAATATGCCCTCTCACATGATGGCCTGATTCTTATGTTATGGTCTAATCACGTAGAAATTCTTTTTGATAATGGGTGGCAGAGTTTGGCCAGAAAAAAGGTCTCACTTTGGCCTATTATGAGATCATTAGTTTATGCATGTGGTGGAGCGGGTAGTCTTATGCCAGGTAATCGAAGAGGTGAGATTCGATCCCAGGACCGTGTCACACCCCAAAACCTTGGTGAGGCGGACTGCGCTTGATTTCCTTAACTTGACTAAGCAGAAGCTGACATAAACTTGGATCATAGAACATGATATAAACTGGAATCATATGAGAAAATGATGCAACTAACATACTTTCTTCGAAGAACTCTTTATACACAAAAGAGCCATTTAGGCCTGAACATAAGACTGAGATAAAGCCTTACTGAAACATGAGCCATAACATAATATCTTTATATACATGAAACATCAATACAGGTCTATGAAGCCTATACGATAATCTAGAACTGTAGCAGTATCAGGTCAGGGCCCTGACCCACCCAAACCTCTATATACATCACGTGGAAACTAGACTCGGCCCCAGGTAGTAATGAGGCTCACCAATAATAGCTGAAATGCAAAACAGATGCCTAGGAAGGTGCTGCGTGTGAACCTGCTGTGTATGCAATGCCCCCAACAAAAGGGATGCGAGTACGTACGAGATAGTACTCATATAATAAGGCATACTGAATAACATAAGATGGACAATAAAACTCATATAAAAGAGACATGAAACATAGCATACCCGAGGCTTATGAAAACCAGTAAACATCTCATGGATAACTGTACTTTAACATGTTTCTGGGTCGTTACGCTTACCTCTTTTGGATTCTTATACTATAACATACTGGGGTCATTATACGTTAACATATTGGGATTGTTATGCATTAACATGTTCCTTTAGTCTTTGGGAGTAATACATGCCACAAGGGGCCTTCATGCAACAAACGGTCATTAATAAACCACAGGGGTTTTTGGCTACCACATACGGGTCTTCATGCTTTGCACGATGGTATAAGTCATAGAAGATCAACCTGTACATTATCATTCTTAGGAGTTATATTACATTAGCTTTGGAATTCGCTAACATAGCTCGTTCACGATCGTGATACTATGGAAAGTTTTCATTTTAGCATACATAATGATAAACATCTCTAAAGGAGGAACTTTTAGATCATATAAGGAGGACATAGAAGCTCATAACAATAAGAGCGACAATGCTAAGAGAAGTGCATATTCATACGGCATATAACATGGAGACTCGTAGAATTTCACGGTCTAGGATCTTATAAACTCATAGAAGAGGAAACAATGGACTGGGGGTTCATGCCATATTGGGATACAAGAGGGTTTAGCCTTATACACCTCGGTTCCCAACTCTTAAATCTATTTCGGAGAATCGACTCTTTCTTAAAAAGCTTTAATCTATAAGAACGGTGATAAATAACACTAGCATTAACAACTCGACATTAAGCTCAAGTCATAAAAGCAATTTATCAAATACACAACGAGCATCGAGCTCTATGGGGCTTTCTAATCGAGGGTGTTTCTCCACACCCTTCCTTCCCTCCATAATTACAACATCACAACTCTTTTACAAGGCCAACCAATACTCCCGGAACTTCACATCTCATAAGCAGGCCAACTTAACTTCTACAATTCAAACCAAATAGCAACAACTTGAACTCATGACTTCCCATTACCATCCCGTGAGTCCTAAGCGAAGAATATACTAAAAATGCTTATACGAGCTCATATATGAAGTAGGTGGGAAACCTTACCTGAATCAATGAAGATCCCAGCTCCTTCACTTAATTTAATAAGAGGAGAACCTTGCTTCTAAATTCCAAAGGTGGATTGAGGTGAGATTCATGTTCTTAACAGTGAATTAAGCTAGTGAAGGGATTGAAACACGTACCTTGATCTTAGAGGGTGAGAAGAGAGGAGGAACTAGAGAGGAACAACTCCTAAAATCAACTAGGAAATGACCTAAATGAGTTCTCAATTCGTGGTCTTTAAAACAAAACAAGTTGGCCGACTTCACCATTGGGCGCGCTGCATGCTCCATCACATCCATCTAGGTGCTGCACAGGCTTGTAGTAAAACCCGCATAACTTTTTGTACAGAGATTGGATTGACAAATGGTTTGTTTCATTGGAAACTAGATTTGAAGACCTTTAATTTGATAGACAATTCATTACATGAAGTCTTACACACAAGTAGATATGCTTGCTTAAAGTGGGACTTTGTTCAAGTTCATTCGGAAACTTAATTCGTAGGGAAACTTCCAACTTGACTTTTGTGCTCGGGTTCTCGTAGACCTTAGTTTACTTCCAACACACCCCTACACTTAAACCTTGACCTTAATACCCCGGCACACCATTTTTTCCATGTTCGGGTTTAATTACATATGTTGAATGATTCAACCCTTAGCCTGAACGTACGGGGCATTACATCATCTCCCCTTCAGGAACATTTTTCCTCGAATGGGAGTCAACTCTAGAAAAGTCCAACTCTGAGATTTTCCAAAACATTGGGCAGAGTTTCCTTGTAACTAGGACTATCCCAAAACTCCCAAGTACCTGACAGCTAACTAGAAACAAATATTTGAGCCTCACAAGGCATCACAACATGTGTCCCATAAAGAAAATGAGAAACAGGAAATACAAGACTCCTGGCCTTACAAAACATGAAAACTACATTCTTTAACATAACTTAGTCTTTTTATTTATACAGTTGGAATTCAAATAGAATTGAAGGAAAATGGATGTGATAAGCCAGAACAAAATTTTATTTGAATACTACATTCTTTAACATAACTTACCTTTTCTTTTCCTTATCAACATTCTCATAAGAGTAGGAAATCATGTGCCTAAATCATACAAGGCGTTTAGCCTGAAACGTCTACATGTCCTCAATGCATAAAACATGATTAGGATAACATATAGATAGATATACTTGGAACTTGGAACATTGAATTAGGATATTACTCTAAGAACCTTCTTCTTGATCATGGAATAGGTATGAATACTTTGATTTCATGTCTTCCTCGGCTTCCCATATGGCTTCTACATTCTGATTCCTCCACAATAATATAACATAGGCTATCTCCTTTGGTTTTTAACTTTCCAACTTGTCGGTCAAGAATAGCCACTGGAACCTTTTCGTAAGCTAAATTTTCTGTGATTTCAATATCTTCAGTAGGCACAATGAGGGATGGATCTCCCACACACTTTCGCAACATGGATACATGGAATACTGGGTGAATTGAAGATAATTCTGTAGGCAATTCTACTAATGACAATAAGCAAGTGAATTGCAATATTCCTCCAATAATGACTTGCTCATTTGTGAATCTCCAAAAGTTCCTACACAAGAAACAACACAACTAGGAAAAGAAGGATTAGAAAGGTTGGGGTTAGAATAAGATAGATTTTAGTTGCTCTTATCTTGTTTTTCCTCAATCTTCTTCCTATCCTTCAATCCTCTCTATTCTTGTGACAACTCACTCACTTCTCTCTTTCTCTTTTCTCTTCTCTAGGTCTTCTTTTTCCACTCTTGAGTTGTCACTTTGCACTCCCTTTCTCCTCTCGATGTTTTCTCTCTCATATCTTCTCATATTCTCTTTAAGCTTCTCTTCATCTTCTAAGATTTGTAAGGTAGTCAACAGGTCAAGATTGAATTTCCTCTCATTCATCTTAAGAGAATATCTATTCTCTTGAATCTATATGAATCTTTTCTATGAACAAGCATGGTTTTTTCAACAAGATGTGACAATCATTCATGGGAATTACATCACACCAAGTCTCATCTTTATATTTTCCAACAAAGATTAATACTAACACTCTTTTATATACTTTTACTCCTTTCAATATGTTGGGAGAAACATTCACAAAAACAAATGTAGGGTGAAACAAGATCAACACAAGGTAATTCTAATTTTTCAACACCATAAGTGCTAATTAGGTTACGATTAACTCCTTGTCCATTCTAAGGACACATACCTTAGATAACATACAAGCGTTAGTTTGAAAAATGTTCACCTTGGTCCTTTACTACTCGTAACAACACCTTTTCTGTCTTATTTGAAATTTGAACAACTTGTCTCTTAATTTAAGGTCTCGAGTTTTGATGTATTCTCCTCAGACCGACCATGTATATGGGCTTTGGTCTCTCTAATCCGTTAGGTCGGTGTCTATCGCATCAACTTGAGCGGCAATTATTCTAGACGTCTCAGTTAAGTTATTTTCATCTTGAGTCCTTGCTTTAGTCTCCTTATCTGATGGAGACATCACAAGGAAAATATCAAAAAAACAAGTATCTTTCAGTTTGGCCTTTTCCCTCTACTAATCTCATCTCTCTTGCCTTTTTCACTCAATACTATTTCTTGGCTAGTTCCTTTAGGATTTATATATAAGCCCTACTATTAACAACCTTTTAGAAGTAAGATGTAGAAAGAATTTTTTTATGAACTCCTAGACAAATTGAGTTGAATTTGATGAGACAAGAAAAAAATCAATTTGTGTAAAAAGAAAAACTCCAAATTTCCCCTCTTCTTGGTTTTCCTTATGTTGGAAACAAAGAAACACAATAAACCCGGAGTTTATGAAAACAGTTTAATTCTCATGCACTTGAATTTTTGTTATTTTTGGCTATGTAGCTTACCTTTTAAGCTACTAAAAAATGATTTACGTTTTTTTTTTTGCCTTTTTCTCTGACTTGTAAAGAAATTCCCAAGATTATCAAGAATAGAACCTTGATAGAACTATTCTGATATCACTTGATAAGAATTTGGTTACTTGAGAGAAAACCAAGAAAATAATACAGAAGAAAAAATATGAAAGATTAAACATGGGAATTTAAATATATGCAAAATTCGAGAATAAAATCCCCAAATTTTAATATTGAGTGCCAAACACCCTAGTTGATCTTAGTAATAAAAAATTAGCAGATTAAAGCTAGTTATGCTACTAGTAGAATCAATTTAAGAACTTAGATGAAACAATGATATAGATCCTATTTCGAAGAAATCAGAGACAATAATTAGTATAAGAGTAGAAGAGGGAGGAGAAGACGTAGAGCATGGAACTTGATTCCTCCTGCGCTGATGTGGGTTGTTTGGAGAGAGAGAAATAGGAGAGCTTTTGAGGGGTTAGAGTCGAGTTTTACTAAACTCAGAAGTAGTTTTTGGTCCCTTATTTTCTTTTGGTGCAGCCATTAAGTGCCTTGTTGTATAGAAGAATGGGCTGACTTTGTAGAGATTCATGTATTTTTTTAGATTCTCTACCTTTGGTTTCCCCTTGTATATGGTCATATTTCTGACCTTGTTTATGAATGAAATACCTTTACCTGATTAAAAAAATAAAAAATAATTAGTATAAGATTATCTTCTTTAATATACTTTAATAGAAACCAAAGATATCAAGTTAGGAATCAATCTTACCTCTTAAAAGAATCGTTCTTGTAAGGTTGTAAGATGAATTCCAAGTAGCCAATACACAAAGGTGTAAAGAAAAGAATCTCTCAATAATATTAATAATGATGTTGTAGGTTTGGAGTGGCTGAGCAGGTTGTTTAATGTCGTTTTCAAGACGGCGAAGATGCCTGAGGAATGGAGGTGGAGTACAATGGTTCCGTTGTACAAAAATAAGGGTCATATTCAAAATTGCAACAATTATAGGGGTATCAAGTTGCTAAGTCATACTATGAAGGTTTGGGAGGGAATGGTGGAGAGCAAGGTGAGGAGGGCCGTGACAATTTTCGAAAATCAGTTCAGGTTCATGCCAAGGTGCTCGACGACAGAAGCTATCCATCTTGTAAGGAGACTGGTGGAGCAGTAGAGAGAGAGGGAGAAGGATCTACAAATGGTGTTTATCGATCTAGAGAAGGCCTATGACAACGTCTCGAGGGAGGTTCTTTGGAGATGTTTGGAGGCTAGAGGTGTACCAGTGTGTACACTAGGGCGATTAAGGATATGTAAGATGGAGTCAAGACCCAGGTAAGGACAGTGGGAGGAGGCTCAAAGCATTTTTCAGTTTTGATGGGGTTGCATTAGGGATCAACATTTAGCCCTTTTTTTATTTGCCTTGGTAATAGATACATTGACGCGAGAGATTCAAGGTAAGGTGCCATGGTGTATGTTATTTGCGGATAATATAGTTTTGATTGACGAGACTCGCGGCGGCGGGAATGCGAAGTTGGAGGTTTGGAGACAAACCTTGGAGGCTAAAGGATTTAGGTTGAGCAGGACCAAGACGGAGTATCTAGAGTGCAAATTCAATGACGTGTTGCATGAGGCCGATGAGAGAGTAATGTTGGACTCACCGGTTATTCAGAAGAGGGAAAGTTTCACGTACCTTGGGTCTGTTATCCAAGGAAATGGAGAGATCGAAGAGGATGTTGCTCACCATATTGGTGCAGGGTGGATGAAATGGAGGCTAGCATCCAGAGTCTTGTGTGATAAGAAGGTGTCAACAAAACATAAAAGAAAGTTTTATGGAGTGGTGGTTAAACCGACTATGTTGTATGGGGTGGAGTGCTGGCCAATCAAGAACTCTCATGTCCAGAAAATAAAAGTTGCAGAAATGAGGATGTTGCGGTGGATGTATGGGCATACTATGAGGGAGAGGATTAGGAATGACAATATCCGGGCTAGGGTGGGAGTGACTATGGTGGAGGAAAAGATGCTTGAGGTGAGACTGAGGTGGTTTGGATATGTGATAAGGAGAGACACGGATTTTCCAGTGTGGAGTTGTGAGAGGTTGGATATGGACGATTTTAGGAGGGGTAGAGGTAGACCGAAGAAGAAGTGGGGGAGGTGATTAGACATGATATGACACAGTTGCAACTTACTGAAGACTTGACCTTAGATAGGAAGGTGTGGAGGACACGGATTAGGATAGTTGGGTAATAGGTAGGATGTGTTGCCTTGCTTATGTATTTCTGGCGTAGTATTGCTTGTATAGTTGCTTGGCTTGTGGTTTCTCCTGTACTGATTCGTGTATCGTGTTTTATTGTTTGTCATATCGTGATTAGTATTTTAGTATTGTTTTTCTATTCCTTCCTTTTTTGTCTCTTTTTCTTTCCTTTTAGTTTTTTTTCCTTTTTCTTTGAGACTTTTATTTATATGTTATAAACTGAGGGTCTATCAGAAACAACCTCTCTACCTCGGTAGGAGTATGACCTGCGTATATTCTACCCTCCCAGACCTCACGTTGTGGGATTTCACTGGGTTGTTGTTGTTGTTGTTGTTCGATAAAAGAAAAAAATCCATTCCTATGTATAAGCGAAACCTATCCCAAATAGCATGGGATTCAAATCCTACTTTTAGAGAAAAGAAAAATATATCCTAAATATTTGTAATCAATCATTTATCACTTGGTGGAGGAATTTTATAAAATATTAAAACCTAATTAGGAAATTTTAAACTAGGAAAACTAGCAAAAATTAATTTCACACTTCTTCCCAAAACTAGCAAACTAAAAAAATGAAATAATTGACTTTTTTTGGCTCCAAAATTTCGTGTGAACTTGGCATGAAATTCTACCCATGTTGGGCGTGAAAATCATCTCTCTTTTGGCAGAATTTTAGCTCATTTGTTGGGCATTTTCAACTCCTTTTTTGGTCTCTTCTTGGGCTCCATGTAGGCCCCCCCTTCTTTGGCTCCATGTGGGCCCCTCCTCTTGGGCTCCATGTGGCCCTGATCATCCTCCTCTTGAATTTGGAGTTGGACCATGAAATATGTGTAGCAATTAAACTCTTTGCTGTTATTCTTGGGCGCTTCTTCCACAGATAAGCACCTTCTTGATCTCCCATTGAAGCTCATCAACCTTGTCTTGCATCTCCTTTACTTCCAAGGTTTCATCCAAATCCTTTAATGAAAGTATGCCACCATGAATGCTATCCAGGGATTTTCTGAGTAGTTTTGACCAAGTTTGATCATGGATTTGAGTTTAAGTTAGTTTGTTTCCTGATGGCTATTTTGGATAGATTCTTGCCATGGTTTATAAGGAAATCTAGTTTCTATATGAGCTAGAGATAGACAATAGGTACCTTCTGTTTAAATGACCCTCCTGCATTAGGTCCTTATGTATGAAAGATAGTAAGTTCTTTGATACATTACGTCATCCATATTGATTTACTAATATGAATACCATTTGGAAGGATGGATTATTCCAACTTTGTTGGGCAGGATCTACACTTCTAAGGCCCTTATTGCTTAAATGATCCCTGATTTGACAATTCCCTTTTCTTCAGTCTGAGCAAAGTATAATTCATTCTCATTTTGAGTTATGACAGAAATTTTTCTTCTTGGGCAAGGTATAACTGATTCCCAACTATGTCGGGCAGCATCTACCCTTCTGAGGCTTATTGGCTAGATTGTCCCTGGTTCTACAATTTCATTTCTTCCGTCTGTAAAGAGTTCAATTCTTTCTCATTTTGAGTTACGTCAACTATTTTTCTGCTAGGAAAATATAATTGATTGTGAATTATGTTAAGTAATAGGAGTTATGCTTGTGGGGACATTAACCAGTTGAATTATGTTAAGTAATAGGAGTTATGCTTGTGGGGGTGGGGGTGGGGGTTTCATACTGCTGATATTTACTTTTAGTTCATTAGTTTTCCCAAGTGGACTTCATTTTGTTTTAGTTGATCAGCACAAGTGAGGCTTTGTCCTACTTGTCAAGCATATTGTTTCATTATGAGATGAGCAACCAGATCTTTGACACTTCTATGTACCAAGTGAAGAATTTGAATTTCTTACTCAGCCCTAGGAGGTTGATCTACTAACACATTCCCTTGACTTGTTGGGACAGTGGTAAGTGCTCATCTACGCTCAAATGTTTTGTAGGACTTTCTCTAGTTTCTTGGTCAATTTGCATACTTCTAGGTTCTTTCATTAACAACAGAAAATCATGGCACGTGGCTTTTATTATGCAACTGCCGAAAGTGTTTGTTTGTATGTGGATAACTAGTTTCTGGTTGAATAATGTTAATCAGAGTTTGAACAAAAAGTTCAATGATGTTTTCAAAGTTGCATTGCTAAATGAACCTAATTTCTGCTGAGGTGTTTATTTGCAGTCATTGGTCCCTCTTGGCAGTGTGGAAGAGCTATTGGCAGCATATGATTCACAGCGCAGGGAGCTTCCACCTCCTGTAACAGTCTGGGAATGGGGTTGGACAAAAAGTGCAGAAACGTGGAACGGAAGAGCAGCTATGTTGGCAGTTCTTGTTCTGCTGGTGCTAGAAGTAACAACTGGGGAAGGCTTCCTGCACCAGTGGGGTATATTGCCCTTATTTCGCTAGCCCCTTACATCGTTCTCTGTCACTCGTCCTCTTTGAGAAGGAAACTTCTTCCCTCCCGTCCCCGCTGTCTATCTTACACATGCATTATACACATAAAGATGGCTGGCTGTTGAGATGTTGAAAAATGACAGAAATTGGGAATGAATTAAGAAGTTCTAGAATGTCTAATCCTTAGAATGAGCACCCACTCTTCTGTTACCATATATTTTATCTTTAGGTGTGTAGCAAAACAGCCTCCATTTCATTCCCTAGAGGCCCAGTGAGCAGGTTTGTGAGATATACAATACATTGATAGAGAAGGGTGAGAAAGATCAAGAATGGTACGTACAATGAAGAGAAGAAACAAAAGAGCAAATTCATCTTCGAAGTTTTTATCATCCTTGTATAACTTTTAGCATCTTCACGCAACCTGTAAATGTCCCCCCCTGTTGCACGAAATTTTCTGTCATATGAATTCCAAATCTATGTATCAAATTTCTTGCATACGGTATTGATATTGAATCCCTAAGAAGCAAGAACAATACTGTGGTAGATGTCTACAATAATCTTTGTGCCTTGTTCTATTTGCATCATCTAGATGCTGAACAACTGGTAAGTAGCTTTCAACATTGCAAACTTCGCCATAAAAAGGCTTGATGTCGCAGTGTGCTGGATTTAAGTAATGTCCATAGTTGCGCTACCTCTTTACATACTGGATGTTCGGACCCTCTTACATGATTTGAATGTTAGTTTACCAAAGACTCTTAATTATTTGCTCGAATCAAGTGTTTGGATTATAGGTTCATTGGAGTATCAGCCACTGATACATAGATCAGCAAACTTTTGGCTTTCTTTTGTAAGCTGCGACACAGACGTGTTGAAAGATTTTTCCATTGGTTATTTGTTGTGTTGCCTCCTTTTCCTCTACTTTCTTCCTAAACGGAAAGGTTCTTTTTTCCAAAAAAAAAAATAAAAAATCAGTCTCACAGAACTGTTATTCTAAGATTACATGGAAGGTTATTAGGCCGGTAGGGGTTGTATGAACAATTTCGACAAACAGCATTGAAAATTCGAGTTAAACCTAAAAAAACAAATCGGGCTATGGTTCGGTTTGATTTAGGAAAAGTGACATAGTTGCCCATAAAAAGTAAATTATTTAAGTGAGAATTTCTTTTTACTTTGATGCCTTCGAAATAATTACACAAAATGTTCCATTTTGTTTTGTTTCTTTTTTGGTTGATGTCAGCATTGCAATATTTTTTGGTCTCTTAGTTGTCACTATCATGGTATTACTTTATCTTTTTCTCTTTCTTTAATTTTTTTCCCTTTTTAGTTAATTTAAATTTTTGTTACTATTTTTTTGGTCTCTTCTTTGGGATAATTAAAGAAATATACACTTTATAACATTACATTTCAATTATATAGTCAAGTTTTTAGTTTTCAACCACATAGCCCATAATTTTCTCAAAGCAGTGATTAAAAAATCCGATATACAATATACACCGATATATAACATTATACAAAATTCATATATATGTTTTTTTAACAAAAATATCTAAAAACTCAATCTACAATATTATACACATAATATAGAAATATTATACAAAATTTAAAAAAGTGTTTATACACTATTATACACTAATATATAAAATACTGATATCATCTTCTTTATCGATTTCACGCACTAGATCCATCCAAAACACCTCAAAAATTGCACCAAATTGCCCTAAATTTCAGATTTAGGTTTCTCAATATGTACTTGATCTTTTACAATAGTACTCCACTCAAAATGGAGCTTATTTATGAAAATTCAATTTTCAAACTTTGAATCTTCGAGCTTCAACAATGAACGCCTAAGGAGTTTCTGCTTACAACAATGCCAACAAAAAAAAGGAAAGAATGCAAGAAGAGATCAAGTATTTTGTGTTGTTGGGATGATAAATGAAAAGCAAGTTTCAATTTATATAGATTTTAGGTTAAATTAGGCAAAAAGTTAAAATATGGGCTAAATTTGGTAGCGTTATTGCCTTGTATGATATACAATGTAATTTTTGTTATAAATGTATTTGAATTATAGTGAATGTCTATAAATGTGTTTGTATTGTAGTGAATGTGTGTATTTATATTATAGTGAATGTTTATCTTTTGGAGAAAAGTTAGGAGAAATTGTCCCTATAAATAGAGGGATACTCCTTCATTGTTTTTCAATTTATTGTTTTTGAAAGATGTATTATTTAACCACAAGAATGATATTCCTTTTGTGATATTGTTGCTCTACGACTATACCGTCTCAAAATTTGAAGGCCAAAGTATTATTTTTCTCTTTCTTTTAATATGACTAACCTTACGAAACTTGATTTCGTTGCCCTTTAAAGTTCGGGCAAGAACTACCTTTCATGGGTGTTGGATGCTGAAATCCATATGGATGCAATGGGTCTTGGAGACACCATTAAAAAAGAAAATAAAGTATCAAACCAAGATCGTGCTAAGGCTATAATATTCTTACGTCATCATCTTGACGAAATTCATAAAATTTAATATCTCATGGTTAAGGGTCCACTTGGTTTGTGGAATAGCCTAAAAGAAAGGTATGAACGCCTGAAGATGGTCATCCACCCAAAGGTACGATATGATTGGATCCATCAAGACTATAAGTCTGTTCATGAGTACAACTCTTCAACGTTCAAAATTATTTCTAAGTTGAAACTATGTGGAGAAACTATTATTTATGTTGATATGATGGAATATATGGTAGTACAAAAAATTAATTGAGAGCTCTGGAAGAGCTAATGTGTTACTAGTAAGTCTCAAACGGAAACTTATAAGTTTCAAAGATATTGAAAAAAAATTGAGACTATAAATTATGGGAAGATATAATATCTTCATATTACTACAATTGAAGCGGGTTATAAA
>JACEIK010005263.1:79058-90938 GCA_018107945.1 Datura stramonium
AGAAATAAAAGATTTTTCAAGAATTCTCTTGTATTGCTTGTTCTCATGATAGAGTGATCGTTATATCAACTAAGATTGGGATTATATTTCCTGAAATTTTGAAACTTATAAAAAGATGAATATGGGCCCGTTCAACTGTCATGTGAACCGTTTGCTATTATATAATTTTAGTAGATGCATCTACGGTATGGTTACATGTACTTTGATATCAATTTGCGATTGATTTTTGCAAGGTTGTTTGCTCGAATTGTTAAATTAAGAGTATAGTTTCAAATTATAAAATCATATTGAAATGCTGGTTCATATCTAAGTTGATTTAGAAAAAAATTTATGCCTCCAATTATAGATAAACCATTGGTTATGAGAACAAAAATCGCAAATAAAATTTGGGATGAGATATGTTTATTTAACATATAGCAACATTTGAATACATCAAGCCAACAAGGTTCCCCTATCACAATTGGTTTAGGGTCAGGAACCAAATGATTCCATCTAAAATTTGAATGTGCGGTATATGATTCAATTGCTCCACCACAACGCACAAAGATGGGTCCTCAAATGAGTTTGGGGAGTAAATGTTAGTTTTTCTAACATTAGTGGAGAAGTGATTAGCAGTTGAAAATTGAGTGTGGGATGAATTATCTAGATCCTTGGAAAGAAAATGTAAACTTAAAGTTCAAGAGATAATTCACTTGCAAAATATTGCATATCAATTGCCAGATGTATTTGCTGACCCTATTTTATAATTCAATTGCAAATGCTCCAATGAAATGTCCTTGAAGGACAGGTCTATGAGACGCTTGAAGCGTGATAGACCAAATGGTTCCAAATATAGAACTCCTTGAAGAAGGAGAGGAACAAATGATTAAAATGGTCATAATGATGAGGCAAGTGCTTTAAGAAAGCACTATGACATAACACTACATAAAACCTTGGCAAAGGTTCAGGTACCTGAAAGTGATGAAAAATGAAGAGATCTCAATAAGTTATGTGGCATTAGAACTGATATCAAAATGATCTTCGACGATACCTTTGATATAATATAGCGCTCAATATTATAAATATTAACAAGGATATTGAATTTAAATCTGTCAAAAAGTATGGAAAGATAAATTATTGACCAAATAAAAATACGCAATTCAAGTATAATGCCAGTTGGTACAAATGAATTCTTGTGGCATAAAGATTTTTCGCAAATCCTGACATTATTATATGGAGAGGTCCTCCTGTGGTGGATGCAACTATTTTGAGGTTACTCATAAATATGAAAATACATGAAAAACTTTATATGCGTATAATGAAATTATTTTCATGTCTAGATAGACTGAAGGATATATGAAAATCCTTGAAGGATTTAAAAGAACGAGAAAATTCTTGATCCTGAAATACCATATCTTAGTGCAATTGGTGCACTAATGTATCTTGCTGACACTACAAGACCTGATATAGCCTTTTCGGTTAATTTGTTAGCAAGATATAGTTCTGCTCCTACTAGGAGACATTGGAATGGGATTAAACACATAATGTGGTATCTAAAAGGGACTATCGATATTAGCTTATATTATTCCAACAATTGCAATCCCGATCTTGTTGGTTATGCTGATGTTGGATATTTATCTGACCCAAACAAAGATCGATCTTAAACTGGCTACGTGTTCATATGTGGAGGTACTACCACATCTTGGAGATCAACAAAGAGTCTTTTTGTTATACCCCGAAAGCTCAAAAATCAAATCCGGGAGTTGAAATGGAGAAAATCTTAAAAACTGACACCAGACATAGAACGAGTCGTAGGATGACTTGTTGGTGCAACCCACGAGTCGTGGTGTGACTCGTGGGAAGGACAGTGGGGATTTTGGGAAGTTTGAGGAAAAAAAGACCCCATGGGCGTGACAACGACTCATGGTCAGACTCCACGAGTTGTTAGGTCATCCATGGGGCGGGTAAGGAAAGAAAAGAGAAGAAGGGAGGCAGTGCACTCGACAAGAGGACCCCACTAGTCGTGGTCAATTCTTATGATTCGTGGGGTGAGTCGTGGTCTAGCAGAGTATGTTTTGTTGAAGCCCAGGCAGTGTACGTCACGACTGACTCCACGAGTCGTGACCCTGAGCAACGAGTCGTTAGGTCCTCCGTTAGGACCACTTGGCAGTTGTTTTCTGCGAATTCAGTAAGGGCTTTTCCATAATTCCTAAGTTTATAAGGCCTAAACTACATCATTTAAGTTATTTTCTGAGTGTATTAAGATAGGTTAAGTCCTTCTAGCCTATTCATTCTCATGCGTGCAAAGTTAGAAAAGTTTAGAGGTGATCAAGCTAATCTTCAAGGTGTTCTTCATCAATTTCCGTTTGGGATTTTAAGGAGTGTTGAGATTTGATTCTCCCCAGGTATGTAGGATTATGAATGGGTGTTTCGTTCACACCCATGCCCAATCTTTCCTAATTCATAAAATTTGATCGAAAATCTTATGGGGTTTTGACTTAAATCTTGTGGAATCCTAATGATCTATTAATGGGTTATCATCTTTCGTGATTTACATCATATTTTCTAAATTATGATCAGATTCTACAACTATTTTAATTATGAAATTATTGATTTCAATTTCTACTAAATTAAGCCCAATTATGCATGTTCTATGATGAGTCGAGTGATGATCTTTACTTCAATTGTTGATATTCATAACCCCATCATGATTGAATTTATTCAAATACCCATTATGATTTGATGATTTGCAAGGTATATGTATGATCTACAAGTATGCATGAATCCCATGATTTATGAATTATGTTCTGGCCAACTCACGGGCCTTGTTTCATGGTTAATTCACGTATTTACAAGCATATTTATGATTATCATGATTTAACTAGCCCATGAATCTCATGCATATTATACTATGAGCACTATATATGCTTTGGGAGTAGTATTTAACACCGAGTAGGTTTGGGGCCTAGGTTCTACCCTGAATCTTAGAACTACGTGCGACCGTAGGACATGATTGGACCTCCCTTATGACTGGTCCCTTGCCTTAATGGGTCCTTTTCATGGTGATATCACGCCTTTTATGATTCTACCCTTGGCAAGGTACGAACGCCCTGCCGACTAGGGTTACAAGTCGAGCTCCATGTATGCTCATATGGGGTATGTTGGTTATGAGAATCTCCCATTGTTCCTCATAATTTATGCATGTTTATGACTATGTATATTGACTCAAGTCATGTTCAATAAAGCTTTTCTCTTATGATTATGATTACGATTGTATTATGAATGTTTGAAAACCTTAAGCCTTATGTTATATTACATTATTTATGTTATGAGCATGTTGTCCTACTCTTATGATAACTTTTGAGTTTTATATATTTTAAATGTCCGTTTTTACTTACCTTGCATACTTTGTACATTCCACGTACTGACCGCATACTTTCTATGTTGTATTATTTTATGATACAGGACCCCGCTCTTAGGCTCACCCTCGTCAGTAATCCATCTCAGAGTTAGCTATCAGCCCTTTTGGTGAGTCCTCATGTTCCGATGGCCATATGTTCATACAGTGATATTTCTTTATTTCAGTTTGTCGGGTTAGCTGGAGATGTTATTCCATCAACTCATCTGATATGATAGAGGCTTTCAGACTGATTTTAGTACTAACTACTATGTACTTCTAGTACTTTCTGTTTATTATGCTATGTTATGTTATGTTACATTACATTTATGTTTCCTCTATAGTGTATGTTCAGTATTCCGCTTTAAGTGATGAAGTTAGATGAATGTTCATGCCATGGGTCGACTTGGAGTCTCTCGGGGCTCCTTGTCCCATGTTCCAATATGGGTGTACATTCGGGTCATGACAAACTTGGTATCAGAGCAATAGGTTTGAAGTGTCCTAGGGTGTCTGAAAGCCACGTTAACTAGAGTCTTTTGAATGGGTGTGAAGAACTCCATATTTATGACGAAGAGGCTACGAGACGTTTAGAAAATGTTCCCTTCTTTCATGATCTATACCATGCAATGAGAAGTCTTTCTATCCTTCTAATTCGTGCTATTCGCGATTGCAGAATCATGGCTCCTCGAAGAATGAATGGTAGGAGAAATGGAAATGGTGAAGGCCACGAGGATGGAAACGTTAATGGGCACCAGCAAGCCCCATCCATTTAGGAGCACCAGGCACCAGAGTCAGTTGCCCACGCTGAGTTTCGGGCAGCTATCCAGATGCTTGCACAGGCCTTGACCGGTCAGGTCAATCAGCAGGCTGTTGCGCATGTTCCATAGAATGGAAATGCGATGACGACTCGATCAGAGATTTCTTGAGGATGAACCCACCGGAGTTCTTGGGGTCCAAGGTAGATGAGGACCCACATGAATTCATCGACGAGATTCTAAAGATCACCTAGATCATGGGGGTGAAAAATGGAGAGTGTGTTGATTTGGCCTCTTATCAGCTGAAAGGGGTGGCACATATATGGTTCAAGCACTGGAGAGATGGTAAGGTAGTGGGGGCAGGACCTATAGGTTGGGAAAAGTTTCACGCGACATTTCAGGATCAGTTCTTCCTTCGTAAGATGAGGGAACTTAAGGAGGACGAGTTTGTAAACCTGAAGCAGGGTGATATGTTAGTTCAGGAGTATGCTCTAGAGTTCACCCGTTTATCCAAGTATGCACCAAAGTTACTGGCAGACCAGAGGGCTCGAGTGAGCCGATTTGTGCATGGAGTGGCGGACTACCTGGATAAGGATTGTAGGATCGCCATGCTACATCGGGATATAGATTTTCCCCGCATATTGTTGCATGCCCAGCAGATGGAGTCAGTGTATCGGAGGAAGAGAGAGGTCAAGAGGGCCAGGACAGACAATTATGGGATTTCTCAGGCCAGAAAGGGGGTGGACAGCGCCAGCAGTCTCAGCAAAGGTCTTTTACTCCAGCACCATCATCAGCCAGTACACCATTTAGATCACGAGGGGATCGGAGAAGTAGGGTTTCAGATTCGAGAGGCCAGGGTGGCATGCAGATAGAGCGCACTTTTCCAGCTTGTGTGGGGTACGGAAAGAATCACCCAAGAAGGTGCCTAGTTGGCGTAGATGCTTGTTTCGGGTGTGGCAAACCTGGACACCGACTCAGGGATTGCCCTTCGGCCAAATCTGGGGGCGGTGGAGCCTGTATGCTAGCCGCTAGTTCAACTGCTCTAGCAACACGTCCCCCTCAGTAGGGTTCCTCGACTAGTTCAGCCGGCGGTCAGTGCCAAAATAGGTTTTACACCCTTGCCACCCGTCAGGACCAGGAGACTTCGCCGGATGTAGTTACTGGTATGTTATGAGTTTTCCATATTTATGTTTATGCTTTGTTATATTCGGGGGCTATCTTGTCTTTTGTGACACCTTATATTGCTAGTAGCTTTGAAGTTAGTCCCGAGACTCTGTCAGAACTATTTTTAATTTCTACTCCTGTTGGTGATTCGGTGGTAGCTAGGCGGGTGTATAGAAGATGCCCGATCACTATATTGCATAAACTCACCTCCACAGATCTTGTAGAGTTATCCATGACTTTGATATTATTCTTGACATGGATTGGTTGTACCGTGTTATGCTTCTATTAATTTGTAGAACCCGTGCAGTGGAGTTTTGTTTTCCTAGTGAGTCAGTCTCAGAGTGGAAGGGTAGTTCGGTCGTGCCCGTGGGTCATTTTATTTCCTATATTAAGGCCAGGAAGATGATATCCAAGGGTTGTATGTATCATCAAGTTACGGTTAAGGATGTTGAGTCCGAGATCCCGACTATCCAGTTAGTTCCGGTGGTGCGTGAGTACCCAGAAGTATTTCCAGATGATTTACCAGGTGTTCTTCCCGAGAGGGATATTGATTTTGGTATTGACCTTCTGCCCAACACGCAACCTATATCTATTCCTCCTTACATGATGGCTCCAGCCGAGCTAAAGGAGTTGAAGGATCAATTGAAGGACCTGTTAGATAAGGGTTTCATTAGACCAAGCAAGCCTTCATGGGGTGCACCAGTCTTATTTGTTCGAAAGAAGGATGGTTCCCTTCGGATGTGCATTGACTATCGGTAATTGAACAAAGTCACCTTCAAGAATAGGTATCTTTTACCCAGGATTGATGATTTATTTGACCAACTTCAGGGTGCCAAGTGTTTCTCAAAGATAGATCTCAGATCCGGGTATCATTAGCTCAGAGTTCGGGAGTGCGATATCTCTAAGACAACCTTCAGGACGCGGTATGGTCATTATGAGTTTGTAGTTATGTATTTTGGACTAACGAATGATCCTGAAGATTTTATATACCTGATGAACAGGGTTTTCAAACCATACTTGGATATGCTCGTGATTGTGTTTATCGATGGCATCCTGATATACTCTCGGAGCGAGGAGGAGCATGCCGCTCATTTGAGAATAGTACTCAGACTCTCAAAGATTGCCAATTGTATGCCAAATTCAGCAAGTGTGAGTTTTGGTTGAACTCCGTAGCATTTCTATGCCATGTGGTGACAAGTGAGGGTATAAAGGTGAATTCTCAGAAAATAGAAGCGGTAAATAATTGTCCTAGACCGGTGAATCCTTCGGATATTCGGAGTTTCTTGGGTTTAGCTGGCTATTATCAGAGGTTTGTTGAAGGTTTTTCATCTATTGCGGCACCTTTGACCAAATTGACCCAGAAGAAGGTGAAGTTCCAATGGTCGGAGGCTTGTGAGAAGAGCTTCCAAGAGTTGAAGACTCAACTTACTACAACATCGGTGTTGACCCTACCCGAGGGTACCGATGGGTTCGTGGTGTATTGTGATGCTTCAAGAATCAGAATCGGGTGTGTATTGATGCAACATGGGAAAGTGATAGCATATGCCTCTAGACAGTTGAAAGTTCATGAGAAGAATTACCCGACCTATGATCTTGAATTAGCTGCGGTGGTGTTCGCATTGAATATATGGAGACATTATTTTTATGGGTTGCAAGTGGATGTATTTACGAACCATAAGAGCTTACAATATGTGTTCACTCAGGAGGATCTCAATCTTCAACAAAGGAAGTGGTTAGAACTACTCAAGGACTACGATATGAGTGTCCTTTACCATCCGGGTAAGGCTAATATGGTAGCGGATGCACTTAGTAGACTCTCTATGGAGAGTGTCTCCATGCGGATGAGGGTAAGAGAGAGCTGGTGAAAGATGTGCATCGACTGGCAAGGTTGGGAGTTAGGTTGACTGACTCGACCGATGTCGGTGTTGTTGTCCAGAACATATCAGAATTGTCCTTGGTGACTGATGTGAAAATTAGATAAGATGAGGATCCGATTTTGGTAAAGTTGAAGGAAGTCGTTCAAAGTCAGAAGGTGGAAGTCTTCTCCCAAGGGGGAGATGGTGTGCTTCGGTACTAGGGCCGTTTATGTTTCGGACGTGGAAAATTTAAGGAGTCGGATGTTGCATGAGGCTCATGGATCCAGATATTCTATCCATCCGGGTGCCACCAAGATGTATCGTGACTTACGGGAAATCTATTGATGGAATGACATGAAAGGATATTGCGGAATTCATAGCCAAGTGTCCGAACTATCAACAGGTAAAGGTTGAGCATCAAAGGCCGGGAAGCGTACTTCAGGACATTGGGTTGTGGTAGACAGGTTGACCAAGGCTGCTCATTTTCTACCGGTCAAAACCATGGACTCAGCGGAGGATTATGCCAAACTGTATATCCAGGAGTTTACCTCTCAGTTTTAGACAGAGGTACTCAATTTACCTCTCAGTTTTGGAGGTCATTTCAAAAAGGGCTTGGTACACGGGTTAAGCTCAGCACAACATTTCACCCGAAAATGGATGGTCAAGCAGAGTGGACAATTTCGACCATCGAGGACATGTTGAGGGCATGCGTGATTGACTTCAAGGGTGGTTCGGACGATCACTTGCCCCTGATCGAGTTTGCCTACAATAACAACTATCACTCTAGTATTCAGATGGCACCATTCGAGGCTCTCTACGGGCGGAGATGTAGATCGCCCATTCGATGATTTGAGATTGGTGAGGCGGAAATGATAGGGCCGAATTCGGTTCATGAGGCAATGAAGAAAGTTCGGTTGATAATAGATAGGTCAAAAACTGCCCAGAGTCGCCAAAAGTCTTATGCGGATGTGAGAAGAAGAGAATTATAATTTGAAGCCGATGACTGGGTTTTCTGAGGGTGTCTCCCATGAAGGGAGTTATGTGGTTTGGAAAGAAAGGGAAACTTAGTCCCCGTGTTGGCCCCTACTGGATTATGAGAAGAGTTGGCAAGGTGGCGTATGAATTGGAGTTTCCCTCGGAGTTATCTTTCGTGCATCCTGTGTTTCATGTATCGCTTTTGAAGAAGTGTTTGGGTGATCCAGCGCTAGTTGTCCCGATGGACAGTGTTGGTGTAAGAGACGACCTTAGCTATGAGGAGGTTCCGATGGAAATACTGGATCGTCAAGTTCGGAGGCTAAGGAACAAAGAGGTAGGTTCAGTTAAAGTTTTATGGAGAAATCAGCATGTTGAAAGAGCTACGTGGGAGGCCGAAGACGATATGATGGCTAGATACCCACATTTATTTTCTACTGGCTCAGTTTCAACTTGAGGTATCAATTTTGCCCTAAAACTCTATTTAGTTTCATGTTCAGTTCATGTGCGCAAGTTTCTTTTATGTATATGGATGCGTGTATGATTCATGAAATCAGTTCAGTTATGTGATTCGAATCGGAGGTAGTCATTCCGTCAGCTTTCGGTTTAACGATCAGTATTGAACTATGATAATTGCATTTTCTCTACTTCCCTGTGTGTTTTACAATATTCGAGGATGAATGTTCCCAAGGGGTAGATATTGCTATACCCAGGAAGCCCAAAAATCAGACCCGAAAGTTAAAATGGAGAAAAGCTTAAACACGGGCACTAGGCGCAGAACGAGTCATGGGATGACTCGTTCGTGCAACTCATGAGTTGTGGTGTGCCTTGTGGGAAGTCCAGTGGGGAGTTTGAGGGAAAAAAGACCCCACGGGTGTGACAACGACTCGTGGTCAGACCCCATGAGTCGTTAGGTCAGCCGTGGGGTGGGTAAGGAAAGAAAAGAGAAGAAGGGAGGCAGTGCACTCAACAGGAGGACCCCACAAGTCATGGTCAATCCCCATAATTCGTGGGGTGAGTCGTGTTCAAGCAGAGTATGTTTTTGTTGAATCCCAGGCAATATACTTCACGACCGACTCCACGAGTCGTGACCCTAAGCAACGAGTCGTTAGGTCCTCCATTAGGACCACCTAACAGTTGTTTTCTGCGAATTCAATAAGGGCTTTTTCGTAATTTCTAAGTTTCTAAGGCTTAAACTACGTCTTTTAAGTTATTTTCTGAGTGTATTAAGATAGGTTAAGCCCTTCTAGCCTATTCATTCTCATGCATGCAAAGTTTAAAAAGTTTAGAGGTGATCAATCTAGTATTCAAGGTGTTCTTCATCAATTTCCCTTTGGGCTTTCAAGGAGTGTTGATATTTGATTCTCCCCAGGTATGTAGGGTTATGAATGGGTATTTTCGTTCACACTCATGCCCAATCTTTCCTAATTCATGAAATTTGATCAAAAATCTTATGGGGTTTTGACTTAAATCTTGTGGAATTCTAATGATCCATTAATTGGTTATCATCTTTCGTGATTTACATCATATTTTCTGAATTATGATCAGATTCTACAACTATTTTAACTACAAAATTATTGATTTCAATTTCTACTAAATTAAGCCCAATTATGCATGTTCTATGATGAGTCGAGTTATGATCTTTAATTCAATCGTTGATATTCATAAACCCATCATGATTTATTATTTGAAATATAGATTTATTCAAATACAGATTATGATTTGATGATTTGCAAGGTATATGTATGATCTACAAATATGCATGAATCCCATAATTTATGAATTATATTTTGGCCGACTCACGGGCCTTGTTTCATGGCTAATTCACTTATTTACAAGCATATTTATGATTATAATGATTTAACTAGCCCATTAATCTCATGCATATTATACTATAATCACTATATATTCTTTGGGAGTAGTATTTAACACCGAGTAGTTTCGGGGCCTAGGTTCTGCCCCGAATCTCAGAACTACATGCCACCGTAGGACATGATGGGACCTCCCTTGTGACTGTTCCCTTTCCCTAATGGGCCCTTTTCATGGTGATATCACGCCTTTCATGGTTCTACCCTTGGCAAGGTATGAACGCCCTCCCGACTAAGGTTACAAGTCGGGCTCCATATGTGCTCGTATGGGGTATATCGGTTATGAAAATCTCCCAGTGTTCTCATGATTTATGCATGTTTATGATTATGTATATTGGCTCAAGTCATGTTCAATAATGCTTTTCTCTTATGATTATGATTACGATTGTATTATGAATATTTGAAAACCTTGAACCTTATGTTATGTTACGTTATTTATGCTATGAGCATGTTGTCCTACTCTTATGATCACATATGAGTTTTTATATATTTTAAATGTCTGTTTTTACTTACCTTGCATACTAGGTACATTTCATATACTGACCGCATACTTTCTATGTTATATCGTTTCATGATACAGGACGCGAATCTCAAGCTCACCCCCGTTAGTAGTCCATCTCAGAGTTAGTTATCAGCCCTTTTTGTGAGTCCTCATGTTCCGAGGGTCATATATTCAGATAGTGATATTTTTTTGTTTAAGTTTGTCGGGTTAGTTGGGGATGTTTTCCCATCAACCTATCTGATATGATAGAGGCTTTCAGACTGATTGTAGTACTCAGCTGCTATGTACTTCTAGTACTTTCCGCTTATTATGCTATGTTATGTTATGTTATGTTACGTTTATGTTTCTGCTATTGTGTATGTTCAGTATTCCGCTTTAAGTGATTTAAAGTTAGATGAATGTTCATGCCATGGGTCGACTTGGAGTCTCTCAGGGCTCCTTGTCCCGTGTTACGATCCGGCCTATGTTCAGATCGTGACAATCTTGTAGCCACTTCATCAAATCATATTGAGATAATAACTATTCATAAAGCAAGCCGAGAATGTGTGTGGTTGAGGTCCTTGATACATCTCATTAGATAAAAAATGTGACTTAAAATGTGACAAAGTACCCACAATTTTATATGAAGATAATGCAGCATGCATAACAAAATTAAAGGGAGGATTCATAAAAGGAGATAGAATGAAGCACATCTCGCCAAAGCTTTTCTACACACATGAGCTCCAAAAGAATGGTGATATCAACATGCAACAGATTCGTTCAAGTGATAATGTAACTGATTTATTCACCAAATCTCTACTGCAACTTTCAAGAAGATGGTGCACAAGATCGGGATGCAAAGATTCAAGGATATTCTCATTAGGGGGAGTTAATACGCAATGTACTCTTTTTTCCTTACGAGGTTTTTTTCTACTAGGTTTTCCTTGTAAGGTTTTTAATGAGGCAGCTACCAATGCGTATTATTAGATATGTGTACTCTTTTTCCTTCACTAGATTTTTTTCCACTGGATTTTTCTAGTAAGGTTTTAACGAGATACATTATCTATCAAATAGACATTCAAGGGGAGTGTTATAAATGTATTTGTATTATAGTGAGTGTCTATGAAGGTATTTGTATTATAGTGAATGTGTGTATTTATGTTATACTGAAGGTCTATCTTTTGAAGAAAAATTTGGAGGAATTATCCCTATAAATTTCCTATAAATAGAGGGGTTCTCCTTCATTGTTTTTCATCCCATCAAGAGAAATAAGAACTTTTTTCCTTCTCACTTTCTCTACTATTCTTGTTCTTTCTTTATTATTTCATAATAATTTTTCCTTTCTTTTTGTATTTTTGTCTTATTTTTTACATAGAAAAATAAATACAGTATCTAATTATATTTATAC
>JACEIK010005264.1:6610-41561 GCA_018107945.1 Datura stramonium
CTTGTAGAGATGGCAAGGAATAGAGATCTAGTGGAACCGTTGCTAGAGCCTGAACATCAAATTCATTTACGCAGGAGGGAAGCTATAGAGAAAAAGCTAAAGAGACTTCAGTAGAGGTTACAACAACACTAACCGGCAGGACAAGCAAAGTTGTTACCTGATATCATGGCAGCCCGACCAGTTCGCGAAGTGGCTATCCCACTATAGAAAAATGTGACCTCTAGTATCCGCAAACTTGAACCTGGAGGAAACTTTGAGTTGAAACAGAATATGGTGTAGCTGTTGCATTCTAGTGGTCAGTTCACTAGAATGACTCATGAGGACCCACAACAGCACTTACAGAACTTTCTTGAGATCAGTGACACGTTCGTCCCCACCGAAGTGTCCACAGATTATGTCCGACTTACTCTCTTCCCATTCTCATTGTTGGGAGAGGCAAAGAGGTGGTTGAAATCTGAGCCACTGAATTCCATCACTTCTTGGGATGATTTGGCAATGAATTTCCTCATCAGATTCTTCCCTTCAGGCAAGACTGCAAAACTCAGGAGTGAAATATTGAGCTTCAAGCAGAGGCCGGAGGAGAACTTGTATTTGGCTTGGGAGAGATTCAAGTCGTTATTGAGAGACTGTCCCCATCATTAGCAGTCCAATGAAGTGCTAGCCCATACCTTTGTAGAAAGTCTAGACCCACACACAAAATTTTTACTAGACTTTGAATCGGGTGGGCAAGCCTTAGAGAAGACTTATGATGAGCTGTACACTTTGTTGAACAGGATTTTACAAGGAAATCCAGAGTGGCACAGTGAGTCATCGAGAGGGGAAGGAAAGAGAGAAGGGCTGATAGAGATGGATGGTGTAAATGCCTTGGCGACACAGCTAGCATCATTTCAAGATCAGATGATGACTCAATTCAATAAACTGAGTATGAACCAATAGTAGGGTCAGGTAAATGCAGTTCATCAAGCTTCGAGTTGGTGTGAAATCTACGGCAATAATGGGCATAATGCAGAATCATGCGGGGCCAATCTGGAATCGGTCAATTTTGTTGGGAATGGTAAAAGAAAAAATCAGAATTTTGGGAACAATTACAACAAGAATTCGCAGAGCCACCCGAATTTCTCTTGGGGTGGAAATCAAAGGCAAAGCTACCAGCAACCTTAGCAACAACA
The DNA here is from genome assembly GCA_018107945.1 of Datura stramonium. Classification (NCBI taxonomy): domain Eukaryota; kingdom Viridiplantae; phylum Streptophyta; class Magnoliopsida; order Solanales; family Solanaceae; genus Datura; species Datura stramonium. Next base: position 7,780 of record JACEIK010005264.1, read on the forward strand.
GTATCAACAACAGAACAGGAAGAATGATGGCCAGTTGAGCAGCAACATTGAGGAGACATTGCAGAAAATTATAGAGACACAGGCCCAATTAGCAGAGAATCAGGCGAGGATGGCATCAGATTTGAAAAATCAGCAGTTGGCCACCCGCAATCTAGAGAAACAGATGGGTCAAATAGCAGTTGCTCACCACCCTACACCGCAGGGAGGATTACCCAGTGACACAGACACAAACCTCCGCCAGGTCAATGCCATCAGTCTGAGGAGTGGCAAGCAATTTGCTGATGCGACACCGAAAGAGAGGAGAAATGAGGTGCAGCCAGAGTTGGTTAGAAAAGGACCATCCACTGACAAGGGAGAGAATCAGAGTGTTGTGCAACAAAATGCATAGTCATTGTCGCAGCCATCACAGAGACCACCACCACCATTTCCGCAAAGATTCAAAAAGATCAAGGAGGAGGAATGCTTTAGAAAGTTCTTTGATATTTTTAAAGAACTTCACATAAATTTTCCTTTGCTTGATGTCTTGTAGGGAATGCCCAGGTATGCTAAATACTTAAGAGATGTGGTGGCAACAAAGTCAGATTTGTGGATATTCAAACAGTAGCACTGACTGAGGAGTGTAGCCACACGGTAATGAGCAAAATACCTAGAAAGCTGAAAGACCCAGGGAGTTTTACCCTCCCCATACAAATTGTTAAAGCTGAGGTGATACGAGCTTTGTGTGATTTAGGGTCAGCAGTTAATCTAATGCCCCTGTCTTTGTTTAACACCTTGGGGTTGGGTCAACCGAGACCGACATGATTGATGCTGCAGTTGGCAGACAGGCGCGTAGCACAAGAGGGAATAATTGACGACCTTCTTATCAAATTGGGTAAGTTCATTATACCCGCTGATTTCATCATATTGGATTTTCAAGTTGATGAAAAGGTACCCCTGATCTTGGGACGGCCATTTTTGGCCACCGGAGGAGCGATCATTAATGTAAGAGCAGGGACCCTGAAAATGAGGGTCGATGATGAAGAAGAACTCTTTCGGGTCGATCAAGAGATTAACCCACCCACACATTACAGAGACTTTTGTAAGGTCAGTGTGTTATCAGAGGCTAAGTGTGGGGTGGCAGATTCCACAGGTCCACGACCAAAGGAGATGATTAGTTTTCAGCCCGAATCTGATGGAGGGCTTCTATTAGATAAGAAGTTGGTGGAAGAGAGGGACAGAGTGGTGGCTATTCCCTCAAAAAATAAAAAGAGAAGAAGATGGTTCTCGAAAGGGAACACGGGTATGAGGATATTTTGAAAAGGATAGTCCACGTCGTGCCGCGACGTAAAATAAGGAGCTTCTTGGGAGGAAACCCAAGGGTACCATAGGTACAAATTTTTATTTTTATTTATGTTGATTTTATTTATTTTCATCTTGTTGTTGTTTTTCATTGAGAATTAAGCACAGATGGAGGGGAAGTCTGAGTACCCTTGGAGGAGGAAGCTAAGAAGCATGAAAGAGGAAAAGTGTGGGGTCGAGCCCCATTTGTTCAAATGAAGAAATACATGCTGTTAGCTAGGCCTGGAGCCCTCAGGGAGTATTTCTCACCCTTTTTGAATTTTAATTTGATGCTATGGGGACATAGCATGATTCAAGTGTGGGGTGAGGGAAATTTCAAAAAATTTGTGCTTAATGATTTTATGTGAATTTAGTGCCTGCTAGGTATTGGTTAAAATTTTTTGAGTTAAGCGTGATTCACCCACCCCTTGGTTTTTCACGCGCGAAGGAGGCAGCATTCCAAGGCGCCTGCGCGCCAGTGTCATGCCATGCTAGGCACATCTGCGCGCTAGAGGCCGTGTCACGCAGGCCATCGCGCAGCACATGTGTCGTGCCACGTTGGCCATCGCGCCATGCCTCGGACAAGTTCCATTTTTAGGCGATTTCCAGTGAGCCTACGCGTTACCTCCGTGTCGCAGAGGCAATTTGGCGTGTTGAGCTCCGTGCCACGGAGCCATTCCATGATGGGCAAAAATTTGCAAATTCCTTATTTACTATAAATTAAACCCTTAGCTCCCAAAATCAGAGGTCACAAAATATTTTCTGAAAACCGTAGAGGAGTGAAGGGAGAAGTGAAGAACTCCCCTAGGGTTCACCAATTTTACATTCTCTTTTACATATTCTTGTAAGTACTCTAATTTAACGATGTTTTTAAGTCATTGTACGAACATGACTGGTTAAAACCCTTCCTCCAGGGTTGAGGCCACGTGATATGATTGCAATTGCATGAATTCATTTTGGTTTGAGTTGTTAATTGTTGTTTTGTATTACATTCTTCACTATTGTTGTTGTTATGCTTGATCACCATGAAAACAAATGCGTTTAGCCTAAGTAAAAGCTTTAAAGAGTAACCCTAGGCAAGAACAAGAGAATGTAGGGAGCAAGTTCTTATCTTTCGATAAGATCCGCGGTTAGGATAGACATTATACCTAATTTTCCTTGCTTGGTTGATAAAACGGGATGATAACAAGACACCGGCTTAGAATTATCAGTCCACCACTCGTAGAAGTAGTTGTGAAGCTAAGTTGGGTTAAATGATTAGAGGTACGAAAGTCCCTAATCAAGAGTGCAAACCCCGTAAACCATATCCATGTAGTTGAATTGCCCACGAACTAGGATGTCACATCCCCATTCAACGATGTAGTTGTGAGGCTAGTTTTTCATGTTTAGAGGCTCGAGAGACCATGAACATCGCATTTTCAACTATGTGAGAAAACAATTGATAATATCATAATTGAACCATTGCAAAATGTAGCATTGCATGATTATCCGGCCTTGGCTCTAGTTGCTTCTTATATCGCTTCCAGATTGTTTTGTGACCACCCCAAAACTTTATTATAATTTACCCAAAACTTCTATAATCAACACTTGTGAAGGTTAATCTCACACTTAGCATAATTTGCTGAATTGGTCCAGTCCCTGTGGGTTCGACATCCGGCTCATAAAAAAGGGGTACTGTATTACTTGTACGACCGCATACGCTTGTGTGTGCACTAGAGCGCAACAACCGCTCAATTCAACAAGCAGGCAGTCGCACTTGCCCCGCAAAATGGAAATAGGGAGGCAGCACGGGTCAGATATTTCTTAAGGATGAACCCACCAGATTTTCTTGGGTCAAAGTGGACGAGGATCCACATGTGTTTATCGATGAGATCGTGAAGATCACCCAGGTCATGGGGGTGAATGGAGTAGAGTGTGTTGATTTGGCCTCATATCAATTGAAGGAGTTCGCACACCTTTGGTTTTGACAGTGGAAAGATAGTAGGGCAGCCGGTGCAGACCCTATCAGTTGGGAGGAGTTTCACGTTGCTTTTCTAGATCGGTTTTTCCTCGTGAGATGACGAAGTTGAAAGCAAATGAGTTCGTGAATATTTAGCAGGGGAAGAGGATGGTGCAGGAGTATTCCCTTGAGTTCACTCATCTGTCAAAGTACGCCCCAGAGTTAGTGGTTGACTAGAGGGCGCAAGTGAGCAGATTTGTTCATGGGGTGGCGGACTATCTAGTCGAGGATTGCAAAACCGCTATGCTCCATCAGCATATATATATTTCCCTCAGATAGTCTTATACGCCCAGCAGATGGAGGCGGTGCACATGAGAGAGAGAGAGAGAGAGGCCAAGAGGGCCAGGATTGATAGTTATAAATTCTCCCAACCGAGGCCAGGTGGTGGGCACCGACAGCAGACCCACCAGAGATCTTCATCCCCAGCGTCTTCAGCGGTGAGTGTGCCATCCATACCTAGGCATGACCAGAGAGGGAGAGCATCAGGCTCTAGAGGTCAGAGCAGTAGGCCCGCAGACTCCAGTATCCCAGCTTACGGCAGGTGTGGTCGGGGACACATGGGTCAGTGCTTGGCAGGTACAAGTGCTTTCTTCAGGAGTGGGAAGCATGGACATATGCTCAGAGTTTTCCCAGAAGCTAGACAGGACCATGATAGAGGCCAAGGCCAAGCTCCTACTTCAGCAGCTCCACCTGCACGCCCTGCTCAGCAGGAGGCATCTACTAACACATGTGGTGGTCAACGCAATAACAGATTCTATGCCTTAGCATCCTGCCAGGAGCAGGAGGTCTCCCCGGACGTAGTCACTGGTATGTTATGAGTTTTCCATCTTGATGTATATGATTTGTTAGATCCAGGGGATACCTTGTATTTTGTGAAACCTTATGTGGCTAGTAGTTTTGGAGTCAGTCTCGAAGTCTTGTAAGAACCCTTCTCAGTCTCTACTCTAGTGGGTGATTCAGTTGTCGCTAGATGGGTGTATAGAAGATGCCCGATCACCGTCCTTCAAAAAGTCACCTCAACAGGCTTAGTAGAGTTAGCCATGACTAATTTTAATGTTATCCTCGACGTGGATTGGCTATATTCATATTATTCCTCCGTTAATTGTAGAACTCGGGCAGTAGAGTTTAGATTTTTTGGTGAGCCGGTCATAAAGTGGAAGGGTAGTTCAGTTGTGCCTGTCGGTCATTTCATTTCCTATCTTAAGGCTAGAAAGATGATATCCAAAGGTTGTGTATACCATCTATTTTGGGTTAAGGATACGACGTATGAGACACAAACTATCCGGTTAGTCCCAGGAGTATGTGAGTATCCAGAAGTCTCCCCCAATGATCTACCGGGAATTCCTCCCGAGCAGGAGATTGATTTTGGTACTGACCTTCTTTCCGATACGCAACATATATCTATTCCTCCTTATAGAATGGCCCCAACAGAATTAAAGGAGTTGAAGGAGCAGTTGAAGGACCTGTTAGACAAGGGTTTCATCAGATCGAGTAATTCTCCATAGGGTGCACCAATTCTCTTTGTTTGAAAGAAAGATGGTTCTCTTCATATGTGTATTGGTTATCGACAATTGAACAAGGTCACCATTAAGAACATATCCTCTACCCAAGATTGACGATTTGTTTGACCAGCTTCAGGGTGCCAAGTGCTTTTCAAAGATAGATCTCAGATCCATGTACCATCAGCTCAGGGTTCGGGAGAGTGACTTCCTGAAGACAACCTTAAGGACGCGATATAGTCATTTTGAGTTTTTAATTATGTCTTTTGGACTAACGAATGCTCCTGCAACTTTTATGGACCTGATGAACAGTGTATTCAAGTTATACTTGGATATGTTCGTGATCGTGTTTATTGATGACCTCCTGATATACTCTCGGAGCAATGAGGAGCATGCCACTCATTTGAGATGCTTCAAGAATCGGACTTGGTTGTGTATTGATGCAGCATGACAAAGTTATAGCATAGGCCTCCATACAGCTGAAAGTTCATGAGAAGAATTACCCGAATCATGATCTTGAATTAGCGGCGGTGGCATTCGCCTTCAAGATATGGAGACATTACTTGTATGGGTTCCACATGGATGTGTTTACGGACCATAAGATTCTTGAATATGTGTTTATCCAGAAGGATCTAAATCTACAACAAAGGAGGTGGTTAGAGCTACTTAAGAATTATGACATGAGTGTCCTTTACCATCCAGGAAAGGCTAATGTAGTAGTAGACGCACTCAGTAGACTCTCTATAGAAAGTGTGTCCTACGTGGATGGGGGGAAAGAAGCTGGTCAAAGATGTTAATCGACTTGTAAGGTTGGGAGTTCAGTTGGTTGACTCTACTGATGGTGGCGTTATTGTTCAGAACAAATCAAGATCATCCTTGGTGGCTAATATAAAAGCTAGACAAGACGAGGATCCTATTTTGGTAAGGTTAAAGGAAGCCATTCAGAATCAGAAGGTAGAGGTCTTCTCTAAAGGGGGAGATGGTGTGCTTCGATATTAGGGTCGCTTGTGTCCCATACATTGATGATTTGAGAAATTGGATGATGCATGAGGCTCACAGTTCCAGGTTTTCAATCCATCCAGGTGCCACCAAGATGTACCATGACCTACGAAAAGTCTATTGGTAGAATGGCATGAAGAAAGACATCGCATAATTTGTAGCTAAGTGCCCAAACTATCAGCAAGTGACGGTTGAGCATCAGAGACCAGGAGGTGTGCTTCAGGATATCAGTATTCCTATATGGCAGTTGGAAGCAATTGATGTGGACTTCATCACAGGGTTTCCTTACACCCGTCGGCAATATAACTCCATTTGGGTTGTTGTAGATAGGTTGACCAAAGCTGCTCATTTTCTACCGGTTAAAACCACTAATTCAGTGGAAGATTATGCCAAACTATACATTCGAGAGCTAGATCGGTTGCATGGAGTGCCCTTGTCCATCATATCAAACAGAGGTACCCAATTTATCTCTCTATTTTGGAGGTCGTTTCAAAAAGGATTGGGTACTCACGTTAAGCTCAGCATAGCATTTCACCCGCAAACGGATGGTCAAGAAGAATAGACAATTCAGACTCTCTAGGACATGTTGAGAGCATGCATGATAGACTTTGCCTCTTATCGAGTTTGCATACAATAAGAACTACCATTCCAACATACAGATGGCTCCGTTTGAGGCTCTCTATGGGCGGACATATCGATAACCAATTAGTTGGTTTGAAGTTTGTGAAGCTGCGATAATGGGACCAAATTCAGTCCATGAGGCTATGGAGAATGTTTAGCTCATACAAGACAGGTTGAAAACAATACAATGTCGCCAAAAGTCCTATGCGTATGTGAGAAGGAGGGAGCTTGAGTTTGAAGTTGATGATTGGGTGTTTCTAAAGGTATCTACCATGAAGGGAGTAATGAAATTTGAAAAGAAAGGAAAACTTTGTCCCTGTTATGTTGTTGCCTACCAGATTGTGAAGCGGGTTGGCAAGGTGGCATATGAATTGGGGTTGTGCTCCATGCATCCTATTTTTCATATATCACTCTTAAAGAAGTGTTTGGTGATCCCTCTCTAGTTGTTTTGGTGGACAGTGTCGGCATGAAAGATAGCCTTAGTTATGAGGAGGTTCCGGTGGAAATACTAGACCATCAGTTTCGAAGGCTAAGAAACACGGAAGTAGCTTCAGTTAAAGTTTAATGGAGGAATCAACATGTTAAGGGAGCTATGTGGGAAGCCAAAGCAGACATGATGGCTAGATATCCACATTTATTCTCTATGGGCTCAGTTCCAGCTTAAGGTATCAGTTTTTTTCTATAAAACTCTATTCAGTTCATGTGCCCCAATTTCTTTCATGTATATGGATGTGTATATGATCCTTGAATTCAGTTTAGCCATGTAGTTTGAATCGGAGTTAGTCATTCCGTCAGTTTTCAGATTTTATGATCAGTATTTGTGTATGATGATTGCATTTCTGCATGATTTCCAACATTCGAGGATGAATTTTCCCAAGGGGGAGATATTCTTATAACCCAAAAGCCCAAAGATTGGACCCTGGAGTTCAAATGGAGAAAGCTGGAAATCTGGCACCAGGTCACAGAACAAGTCGTTCTGTGACCCGTGGAGTAGACCACGACTCATGAAGAAACTCGTGGTGAGGTGCAGGACTTGAGTTGAAATTTTGGGTTTTGAAGTTCCCACGGACCTGACCACGTGTCGTGGTCTGTCCCCACGACTCGTTAAGTAAGTCGTGGTCAAGGTCTATGGGAAGGAGAAGAAAAAGTTGGTAGTGTACCCTACGGTTGGTCACCACGAGTTGTGGTCAGAAATCGCGATTCGTGGGATGAGTCGTGGTCAGCCAGTTGCTGAAGATTTGAGATTTTGGGCAGTGAAGGTGACGAGTGGTAACCACAAGTTGTGGTCACTAGTAACGAATCGTAGGGTCCCCTGTGGCAAGCCCCAGATGAATTATTGGACAGTGCACACGACGACTGATGCCACGAGTCGCGGTCTTTGGTAACGATCCGTCCAATCCCTCTTGGGGGTTGGCAGCAAGTTATTTTCTGTGAATTTTGTAAGGGCTTTTCTGTAATTCCTATGATCCTAAGGCCTGAACTACGTTGTTTTATGCTATGAATGATGAGTTTTAATAGGGGTAAATTTATTTTAGGCCATTCTTACTAATGCATGCAAAGTTAGAGAGCTAGAGAGGTGATCAAGCTCATTCTCCTTCAAGCTTCTCTTCTATCTTCCATTGGGCGATCAAGGAGTGGTAAAATTAGTTCTTCCCCAGGTATGTAGGGTTATGAATGGGTGAATCTATTCATACCCATGCCAAATCTCTCTCTAAATCATGAAAATTCATATGTTCCCATGGGGTTTTAACCCAATGCATGAAATTCCTAATTTCCTACATGGGTATGATTTAAAGATGTTTTTTGCATTGAATTATGCTTCATGGGCAAGTTTTACATTATTTTCAATTAAAATCATGTTTTGAGCTTTATAAATTTAAATTCCATATTACGAGAAGTTCATAAAGGTTGAGATTTATGATGAATGTTCTAGTATGATGTGATATGATTGATGAAAAACATGTTTTGAAGTTACCCATGTTTATGATCATGTTTTCAAGTGATTTATGTATTTTTCAAGCATGTTAAAGTATCGGGCAAGGCCCACATGTTCAAGTATGATTTATGATTTTTCAAATTAAGCTTACCACATGGTTTTGGAGTGAAGACTTTAAATTATTTTTAGCTTGTGGTATGGTTTGAGCAAGAGCTCCTCATATATGATTTCATATTTGATATGTATTTGATTGTTAAGCTTCGTCAATATACAATGGTGAGCTTTTTTGAAAAACGATGGAGAGCATACGCATATTTTTGGGAGTAGTGTCTAGCACCAAGTCGGCTAAGGGTCGATCATCCCATTCCTCAGAACTACGCGCCAACACAGGTTTATACATATCATCTATATACTTTGGGACCTCCCTTGTGTGTTATCCCCTATCCCTATTGGGTCTCTAGCTTGATATCGATATCATGGTATCGTCCTTAACCCTGGCAAGGTCTTGGACGACTCTACCCACTTGAGTGTGATAGTTGGGACATCGTCAGCTCTATCGTGGTATGTCGATTATATGGAGAGTCTCCCATTGTTCCTCATGATTTCAGTTACACATATTTATCATCCATGATATATATATATATGTTTTAGAGAAGGTTAGACACAATGTTCAGTTTTACTTATGATTATCATATTTAAGATTTGGGTCATTCTATTCAGTTATGATGTTATGTTATGCTCAAATCATGATTTCAGAAATTAGCATGCAAGCCCTACTCTCATATTCTTATTTTGATCATGTTTACATTATGCATGTTTTAAGTGATTTTACTTACTTAAGTTATTTTACTTACCTTGAATACTTGGTACATTCCACGTACTGACCGCATACTCTATGTTGTATCATTTCATGATACAGGCTCCGATCTTCAAACTCAGCCCCGTCATTAGCCAGTTCCAGAGTTAGCGATCCAGCTTAGTGATGACTCCTCATCTCCCAAGGACCATTTGATTTCAAATGTTGATGTGATTTTAGTTTTTGAACTTGTCAGGTTAGTCGGGGGTGTTGTTCTATCAACCCATCAGTTATGTAGAGGCTTTCAGAGTATGTAGTAATCAACTCGTCTTGTATCTTGGGGAATTTTCTTTTGATGTTGAGTTATGCTAAACATTCAATATATTATTATGTTGTATTTCACTTGTTTTATTGAGTTAGATATATGTTACTACCATGGGTCGACATGGAGTCTTTCGGGGCTTCTTGTCCCTATCTCGATCCGGGCCTATGCTCGGGTCGTGACATTAGGAATATTGGCACTTGCAAAATTGTTGGCGGTTCGTTGGTTACATTCGGCGAACCGCCGTCTGTCATCTACTGCTCATTCGCCGGCCTCCAAATGCACTATGATGATTTCTTTGTCTTTGATCCAGCAAGTTCAAGCACTTGTAGGCGAGTTAACCGGCGAGTCACCGGTTCACATCTGCAATTTCTGGTTTCTTTAGTTCCTCAAAGAAGTGTTCATCTACATTTGGTAGGCAATTCGCTGGTGTTCTCCAGTATAGCATCAGTTTTCACCTGATTTCCTTCTTTTTACTCCACTTCTTGCTCTTTTTCTTTGAATCAGATATCTTCACATAAAAAGGAAAAAAAGGTCATAAAATTCATCTAAATGACTTGAAAACTATTCTAAATATCATGCTAAGGAGCCTAATGGGTTGGTAAATTACCAACTCATCACTCTTTAGAGTCACTTTACTACTTGTACGATCGCGTACCCTTACGCATGCACTGGGGCGCAAGAGTGCTCCCTTTGGTCTGTTCATCTGCTGCAGGGCTAGTTGCCCCAAATGCCTCTCAAGTTCATGGATGGACTTTTGCATCTCATTCATTATCTGTGTTTTGTTGCACCATCCATTGCTTCAGCGTCTCCTCGAGAGAACTGCTCAACTGCTGGCCCTGAGGCCTTTGATAACCATAATGGGGCCTTTGGTAGTTCTAGTTCCCTCCCTATGAGGGATTTTCTGCATTCTAGTACCCCTGATTGAAGCTATTGCCTGCAAAACCTCCAACACAATTCTATTATCCCACAAAAAATACAGATTATGGATTAAGTGTACAACCTGAATAAGCATTACCTTCACCACATGCTTTATACAATGTTGGTGATGTAGATACACCTGATGTACCTAATATACTGGCTTCCTCTTGGTCTTGTTATAAGTTTGTTAATCACATTCACCAGCTGGATAATGTCCGCTCTAATTGCCGCAACACCATCAGCCTCAAGCTTTCTCTAGAACCTTTACTACTGCCAATCATCTGTCAGAGTCTTGGTAATCCTAACATCACACTGGAATGAGGTTCAAGAGAGCCTTAATTTCATCATAGCTTTTGGACAGAATCTGTCCCTGTGCCGTAGCATCAAGTAGGATCTTCGACTCCGGCTTCAGACCCTCTATAAAGTTGTGCCCAATTATCTCCTTAGGTTGCATATGGTACAGACAATCTCTCAAATAACCTTTTTAATGTTCCCATGCCTAAGCCAAGGTTTCACAATCTTTCTGTACAAATCCGAAGATCTTCGCCCTCAACTCCTTGGTTCTTCTTGAATAGAAAAACCTATTGATAAATTTGTTGGAAATCACCTCTAAAGTGGTGATAGAACCTGGCAGCTCATTTTGAAGCCACTCCTTAGCTTCACCAATCAGTGAGAATGGAAACAAAGTCAACTTCACATATTCATCTGACAGGTTTTAGTAATGGAAATTCCCACTCAGCTCCACGGACATCATTAGGTTCTTGTGGGGATCCTTGTGCGGCTTGCCCTAATATTGGAAAGTGTTTTGGACAAACTGCACGATCCCTTCTTTCAGCTTAAAGTTCCCAGTGATAGCCGGCATGACGATCATTTTAGAAGTATTCTCCAAGTTTGACCTAGCAAAGTTCAACACTAGAGCTATCTCTTGGCTGTTTCCCTGCACCTACTTGTTGTTCTCCATGATTAACCTTCTAATGGTTCTCTCTATTTTAGGATTAAGAGAAGCAAAAAGTGATTCTTGACTTCTCATAATTGGCATACACTGAGCACACAATCCTGTAAACTTTACAAAAACAAAGAAACAAACATAAAATACAGAATAGCAAAATAAAATCCTAACCTCCAAATGATAAAAAAACTATACAAGTCCGCGGCAGTGGCACCAAAAACTTGGTGTCACCCAAGCGCATGCGGTCGTCAAATAATATAGGACTGAAAGCCCCGATTATCGTACCCACAGAGACTTGTCAGTTCCATCATTATAAGGTTATTACTTTATTAAGATATTCTAACAAAATAGTTGAAAATGGGAATTGGTTTGAAGAAACTAACTAATAAAACTTTAAATGTAAAAATAACAAAAGCAGTTGTAAGCTTGGTTTTACTTCGACGATGATGAAAGTCTAGGGCAATGGCATTTGGTTGGTTTCAGGTTGAGTTTCAACACGTATTTCACTAGAACTATTCTTCCTACGGTTGCTAGTTGCAAGTTACTATCGCATTTCTTTCCACTATCCCTAGCATCAAAAAACTATCTCATGAACCCTAACGCCTATGTCCCTATGGTCGCAGGAGATGAATGAAACGACATTTATGCCTACTTGTATTCAACTAAACAGGGTGTGAGGGTATATCCCTATCCTCAACAACAACTTGTATCCTCCTCACAAATGGGTTTGGTGGTTGATAACGCTCAAATACAATCCTTGTACAGAGAAAATGTAAGCGATCGATGTATCAAAATAAATAGTCCGACCGATATCGGGGTCGAATCCTACAGAGAATAGAGAATGATTTACACAAGAGTTGTTTGGTGAATTGAATTGATTCTCATCCAAACAATGAAGATGTAAAAGTAAATTTTGGGGGAATTGATTTCAATATTACTATGAACTCTAAATTTAGCTAATCAATAAAGAAAGACAACCAAAATCGAGAAACTATAATGAACAAAGTCCAGAGGTGTGGTGTAGATGGATGTCAATTGAATCGGGATTTACTAGACAATCAAGTTATTACTAATATATGTAAATAACCTTAGAAAAGATGGTGCCCGATGTTTTTCAACCACTTGGGCTCCTAATCCTTAAGTCCTTTCGAACCTCAAGGTGCAATTCAGCTATTCCAATATTGGTTTGGGTTAGGGGATGAGCTATTTCTAGCCATCAACCTCTAAAGGGATTATGACCATGGGTTTTGGCTATTTCTAGCCCAACATCACATAATCAAATCCCAATCTACTATTAAGTTCTCCACTATTACTTAATTCTTCTTTTTCAAGCCAAAATTAACTAAGAAAACAATACCTATATTTGCAACTATGAGCAATCAACTATAATTTGGGGAGAATTCAATAGATTTATACTAATTGAGTAATTACAAGATAAATCTAGCAATACCCAATTAAATTAAACACCCATCATTACACACCTCTAGCTGTAGATTTAGCTACTCATAATTTAGAAATACAAGAGCATATTTATCAATAAACTCAACAATTTCATCATTACGAGTAAGCATAATAAAGCTCAATATATCTCTACAATGGTGGTTATACCTTGCTGAAGAAGATGAAGATGAAAAAGTAATATTCAAATATTTCTTCTCTTCTCCAATGGAGTTCTCTCTCCCTCTCAAAAGCAATTGGAATGATCAATCATACATTCAGAGTACTTTTTCTAAAATATGTACAAAAGTGGGTCATAACATTCTCCTCTTTTTTAGGGCTGGATATTTTCCCCTTTTCAGGCGTCTTCACTTGTGAGTCATTGGTGGTTCTCCGGTGTCCATCCGCGGGCCGCCGATTCGTTATGGCTAGTGTCCAGTGAAGTCCAGGTCAATTTGATGTTTGGCACCGGTGGTCACTTGATGCGATTCCCCGAGCCTTCAGTTGCATTTGTTCTTCACTTCAGTGGATGCCTACAATCAGTCGGCGTTTCACCAGTGGAGCGTCGATTTCCACCTGAATTCCTCCTTTTTGCTCAATTTCATGCTCTTTCTCTTCGAGTTAGGTACTTGAAATATCCAAAGGAAAAAGGGCATAAAATCCAACTAAAACACTTGAAAAGTAAGCTAAAGCTCATGCTTAAGAGCCATTTACCAATTCACGAAACCGCCAAACTTGAACCATTGTTTGTCCTCAAGTAATGCAATTCTTATCAGTTGAGCAAATGGAATAGCATGTCACTCCAAAATAGTCTATGCACCAATGACCACTTAATTTAAGACAACCCAAAAATGCGCACCAACACACAGAAAAAGAGAAGTCATTCCCCCTAAAAATGTGGAAAAGTTTCAAGAGGCAACCACAAATCATAGGCATGATTCACAACTACTTTTATTTTGCAAAACAAAGGCATAGTTTATCCATTCAAATATATATATACCATCTCAAATCATAATTACTTCATATTTAAAGTTTTCCTTGGAGCTCACATTGCTCATTCCTCAATAACACCTTTACCACAATGCAAGTATGTCCTCAAAAGGGAGTGATGTCACTCACTACAAGAGAGAATCTCCTTTATTTATCATAAGTCAATGCACTCATAAGGGATTATAGAATAAGATAATCACACTTACTCTCACAAAAGAAATCTCCATGCACACATATTGACCCATAGGCTTTCCCTTTGTGTAATTCACCACTAATATAGAGCAACTACACTCAAAATCAATTAGGACTTGTTGGTCATGATGAAGGCTAGAGCTGATGGTAGTACAAATGTTTTAGCTCAAGTAACTCGAACCTCCCTAATACCTTTATGTGAACACTTTTATGATCCCCATCCAACTCTTTAGAGAACTTCACCTTATTCCACATTTTTCATCCATCTTCATTTTTTTATTTCTCAAAGGCCTTCCTTTTAGCTCTTTTGGCTCTCACATTAAGCCTTGTCTCAGCAAGAGATAACACCATTCACTATTATTTTTCTCTTTTGGTAATTCAAGGCTTATCAACCCATCATTTCATTCTTTTTTATCACAATTTGGTGCTACTTCACATTTAGGCTCATCACATTTTCCCCTTTTTTTGTAAACCCCCAAACTTAGGCTTATTGCCTCTTTCTCATTGATTTCCTTATCTCTCCCTATATCTTGGGCTTTAAGCCACCATTATTTTCATTCATCACTAGAAATTAGGGAGGATGGGTGCCAAGAAGAGGGTTACAAAAAGGGAGATTGGCTAGTAATGTTGTTTCCAAGAATAAACAGTCCATAGGCTCAATAAGCTAGCAAGGGAAGACATTTTTGGAGGTCATTTTGGGTGAAGTGATTAATCAAACAAAAGACTAAAATCATGTTCCAAGTGTAGCTACATCTAGGATTTCGCCTTGAGTCACACTTAGGGAAGGTTATAGACAAGAATATATGCATGAGATTCATTCAAATATCCTTACCACACAGGCATCACACCCAAAGAGTTCACATAAGTCATTATTATCATGAGATTTTGATTCAAGATATGAGAGCCTGCAAATCCACAAGCCAAATAGGAAATATGCAATGTATGACAAGAGAGTGCTATATTTCCCATTTCAAATGCCTATTTTCATTTTTTAATGCCATACAAATTTTTTTGGTGGTACCTCTCTAAAATAGTTCCACTAAAGACTCAAAGAAAGGTATGACATTTTCCCTTAAGAGAGTTGCCTCACCATCTATCATTGAGAAATATCAACCCGGTTCAACAACAAAAAGAAAGAAAATGCTCCTTGGGAAAGAACTATGGTGTGAAGAAAACTCTTGGAGTTTGCTTACTATCTGTTGGAGTTTAATTACTATCTACTATTTACAAAGGCAAAAATCAAACTTAGGTCACAACTTATGCAATAAGAACAAAGACATGTCCATTAACACTAACATCAAAGACCATTTTCTATTCATCAATTTACAATTTTAATAAAGCAAATAGCCCGGAAAGGGCAAACATCAAACATAGTTAAAATGAGTCCGACAAAGGCTCACAACTCTCACAAGAAAAAAATAAAAGCCCTCCAAGGGCCACAAATTCATCAAAGACCACAATGCTCAACCCACCCCTAACTAAATAATTTACATTGTCCTCAATGTATGCTTGAAAAGTAAAAAGGGGAAAGGACTTCCTATTGTGGTTACTCTTCATCGGCCTTATCATTATCACAATCATCGGTCGCTTCATCCCCAAATTGGCCAACATCATCCACGTCATCCTCATCATCACCTAAGCCCTTGAACAAATCATTGATAGGGCCTCAAGTTGTTGAAGGGGAAGCCATAACTGCATTAAAAGCATTCATATCGAGTACTACAATAGGTGCCTGAATCTTCCAACCTCAACCAGGAGAGAGGTGACAGCTCCCTCCACCATATCTACACGAGAAGACAGCTTGCTCAAGCTGTCCTTGTTTGACTTCAACTCCTTCTTGACTGTTTTCATGATACGGTCATAGAGGCTCTTACCTAGTCATTAGAGTTGATATTCACGTGAGTGAGTCCTTTCTACAAGCTTCTGAAGACCACTAGGGTGTGAGGAGGTGAGAGGAGGTGAGGATCCTCGAACTGATGAACCTGCAGAAGCCTGACCAATGCTTCAGGATGTGGCATGTTGAGATCAGGAGCAAAGGGGACCAGCTCTAACCCAGGGGTGATGGGCTCATCTAAAATCTCAAAGGCTTGCATTCGCTGCCTCTTGTTCTTGGGAGCATCAGCATCCCTTTTGTTAACAACAGAGATCACACCAGAGGTAGAGCTAGGGGGCTCATCTGGGAAAAAGGGTACTCTCGCTCTCAAGCGGAGCTACGATATAAGCACTGCGTATGGCATTGAAGTTCTGGCTTGCCTAGCCTTTCTCCGCATTTGATTTTCCACTATCTCCCTAAAGTTGATTGGGACCCCTTTCATAATGCAATAAATAAGGATGGATGCTTCCAAATTCATCCGTTGTTCATTTTTGGAGGGCATGATTCAGCCACAAATGAAGTCGTGCCACAACTTGGCCTCAAAGCGTAGATCATAGAAATATATCTCACCACCCATAGATGCCCATAGAGGTGTGCCGGTTGTAATGACGGGAGTAATAACAACTGAAATTGTCATCTTTGTTTGCTATCTGGATAGAATACTCCGTGCCCTCATCAATTTTATCCTCCCAAAATAGAGAGTTTATGGCTGCTGGTGTGATGTCGACCTCAACACCTCTCACCAACACTGAAGGTAGGCAGGGAAAGTCCATAACTTTGCCTCTGTGTTTCATATTCTCTTGCCTGTCCTGATAAGAAGCGTAGAACTCAAGTACCAAGCTCCTATAGAAATTTGGAGAGGATTGGCAAAGACATGCCACTGGAGATCAGTGAACTGAGTAGTGATGTTGGGGAAGTCACCCCTCAACACCGCTAAATCAAAGCGTTTCTCCACAGTGATGGAGTGGCCTTCACAAATAACATAGTGCCCCTTCATGTTGGGAACAAAATATATTATAGCCTCTCTGGTATTGGCGGGGGCTAGGGTAGCTTTCGCTTTCCCTATGCCCTTTGATGTTGATGTTGCAATTGCATTTCCCTTGCTTGGGTCCCTAGATGAATTCATGATTTTACAAAATTGATGTTAGTTCCACGGATTTTTTTTTTGCATTTTTTAATGATAAAATAAATAAACAATGACTCCTCTATAGATTGGATGAGAAACAACAGAACGGATCATCATGAAAAAGCTAGTAGCACCGGTGGAACTTCGATGAGCCACATGAGGTGACCCGCGAATGCCTATGAACCAAGCACTTGGTAGAACACAGGTAAATCAAACTTTCAACCAGTGACTCATCAGCGATCCGCTGGTCGCGATCCACAAAGTGCCGATGGAATGCGGAGTAAAGGCAGTCACCTAAAGTCAATTTTTCCCGAACCGACATTCCATCGGCATTTCGCCGGACTGACCAATGATTTGCCGATGGTTTTCTTCCCCATTACCTCAAATACGATCCAACATCTTACTCTAAAATGCACTTAATCATACCATATATAGGCATTAGCTATACAAGAAAAAAGAAACAAAATAACAATTTTCCCTTAAGAATGAGTCATCCGATCAATCATCGGGAAAATTGGGTCCTTTTTAGCCCTTGGGGATACTTAGACTTCACCCCAAACTCAAGTATTTAACACATCATGAGAATCTCCAACTTTACAATAGCAATAACCTCCCCAACACCCATTTAAGCATCAGATCCCCACCCCCAATAATTCCACATCATATCAACAAATAACATTCATCATATGTATCCACAATATGGAAATTTAGGGGACATGGGTTGTAAAATGAAGGGAGAGACATGCTAACATCAAAGTTCATATGCAAAAGAACTAGAAATTGCAACAATAGAAAAGTTTGGTAAGCACTTTACCAAAGCTCAAGAGTGGGAGTAGATGAGAAATTTAAAAGCTTGAACTTGCTCAACAATGGTGGAAAGTTTGTATTGCTAGTAGAGAGTAGGAATGAGTGAGAATGAGGGAAAGGAAATGGTTTGTAGGGATTCTTATAGGTGGAGGAAGAGGAATGAGATTGCTTGATTAGAAGGTGGGGATTAATGGTGAGTTAATTGAAAGGGAGTGGGAAAGTGGAGTGTTTGAAGATGGAGAGGTGTATGAGGAAAAGATTAGGAGGTGGGAAAAAGGGGATTTTGGGAGAATAAAAAGGTGATGTATCCGGTTAGGGAGGTTTAAAAGCAATCTAGGTCGGGTCGGTCAATGGGTTGGTCAATATTTTTAAAAAAAGCACGTATCTGTATCGGTGCCTCACCNCGAGTCGTAGGTTAGTAGTATGGGTTGTAGGAAGACCCATGGGTGATAGCCGATGAGGAGCGGCGATTCGCCGCCTTAACGCCACTAACCTGTTTGTGGTGCCCAGTTGTCTATATAGTCTCTGTTGGTCAACCAACGATTCACAAATTGGAATCTACATTCCGCCGATGGCCCGCCATTTGTGCTCCATATCTCAGGTACTCTGGATGGAACCGACATTCACTCGGTAATTCACGGACTGGTGTCAGCGTTCCACCGATGCATCACCAGTGCTCCCTTTGTGTTCCAAGGTTTCTGCCTCTCTCACTTATTGTAGTGGTAGTTCGCGTATCTGGATTGGTGGTTCACCAGTTTAGCACAATTCCCGCACTATTCTATGCTCTTCTTCCTTGCTTCATATCCACTTAGTCCTATAAAACAAAAACAACAAAACATCAAAATGCTCGTAATAAAACACTTCGGTTGCCTCTCAAGGATCACCTTACTTAACGTCGTGGCACGCCGTATTTCTCATTCATATTCCATTTTTTGGAGGATCATCCTCCAAATAGTCCTCTTCAATATCAACTCCTCCATTTCCACTTTCATTATTCAACATTCCAATCACCTTATATTCTTCTGGAGGCTCAGCAGTTTGGCATATTTTGAAGGTAACCTCTTCAACTCCCACATGAAACTTGAGCTCCCCTAGCTCTATATCTACGAAGGCTCTTCCTGTGGCGAGCAACACTCTCCCTAAAATGATTGGAAATTCCATATCCATCTCACATTCTAAAACCAAAAGTTAGCTGGTAGAATGAACTTATCTACCCTTACCAATACATCCTCCAAAACACCCACCGATAGAGCGGTCAGCCATTAACAATCTCATTAAGGTAGATTTGGTGTTGCCAAGCCCCAACTTCTTGAAGATTATGAGGGGAATCAAATTTTTACTCGCCTCCAGATCATAAAGGGATTTCTTGAACACACACAAGCCTATGGTGTAAGCATTTATGAAGGCTCCTGGATCCTCTCATTTTAGGGCAAGGTTTCTCATTATCATGGCACTGCAATGATGTGTCGTCTCTCTAGTGCCCACATCCACTACCTTCTTCTTCCTCAGCAGCTCTTTCATAAACTTTGCATATCAGAGCATTTGGAGTAAAGCATCAACCAGTGGTATATTTATGGACAATTTGCTGAACATATCTATAAACTTGTTGAAGTTATCATCCTTTTTTTTCGCTTAATCACTGTGGATAAGGAGGTTGAACTCTTGGTTCTTGTTCTTTCTCACTCGAGACCTTCATGCCCGCATCTCCTTCCTCATCATTTGAGGGAGTCTCATCAACATCTCCTTCACCTTCATCCTCCACATTGTCACAACCACAAGTATCTCATCTGATTCTTTCACATCACTTGACGTTGGGGCAACAAAATCCTTGGTATTAACACCCGCAACTCCCAGCATCTTGCCACTCCTAGTGACAATAGCCATGCACTGATTATCCTTTTTGAGATTTGGAATTGTATCACTGGGAAGTGTTCCCTTCATCCGGGTGTTCATTTGAAAAGATAAGTGCTTCGTTTGGGATTCTAAATGCTTGATAGAAGCCGAGTGTGAACTTACTGTTTGGGAAAGATTAGACACCTCCCTTTTAAGTTCTTTGACCCCACTATCCGTTGACTCAGCATTCTTGAGAACTCTTGCCAATATGTCTTCAATTTTTAAGTTCCCTACATCACTCACACCCGGTTAGGATTGGGCATTCTCAACTTTAGGAGGGGGAGCATACAGAGTTGTGCTTCTATAATAGCGATCCCCCTCACGGTTTTTCTCTCTATTGCCCCATCTCTCATTCGGATAAGGCCACCCTTGTGCTTCATGATTTCTCCAACCTTTGTTCTCTTCCCTTGGGCACCAAGGGCCTTGATTAGTTTCTTGGTACCTAGGTTGAGAACCTCCATTTGATTTTCCATATATTGGCACTCCTCCTTGTACCTTCATGGAGAAGACTCTCCCTCGAAATGCATTGGACCTTGCATTCCCACAGCATTTACACCTTTCGGTCTGGCTCCCATCACATGCTTAGCCATTAACTCCAGCTAAGTTATCATTTTGGCAAGATTTTCATCTCACTCTTCCTTTTTCTTTCTCTTTTCAGCTGTTAGCAAACTAGAACCAGCATCATGTGAAGATACAGTCATCTCCCTTATATGCCACACCCTATTCGACTTCGTCATCCTATCAGAAAAGGCTTTAGCTAGACCATACGTCTAGTCCATGATTCAGCCTCCGGTTAGGTTATTGGTGACTGATGTATTGATAGAGTCTAGGGCTCAATAAAAGCTTTGAAGTAACACTCCATCGGGAAGACCATGGTTAGGACAAAGAGACACCTTCTTCTTAAACCATAGCCATGCTTCATGCAAAGGCTTTCCCGACTCTTTCCTAAAGTTTGTAATATCATCCCTCATTTGCAACATCCTTGAAGGAGGGAAAAAATGCTTCTGTCAACTCTTGCCATGAGGTGATGCATCTCGGAGGCAACTTTTCTAACCACATAGTTGCTTCTCTCATTAAGGAGAATGGGAAGAGCCTCAACCTGATAGACTCTTGGCTTATATTATTTATATTAAAAGGTTTGCAAATCTCGAGGAAGTTCATCAAATTGCAGTTTGCATCCTCACTTGGTTTATCCCCAAAGAGCCCTTTCATCTGCAACAAATACAATATCACTAGTGACGTGAAACACTACATTCCCCACCATAGCTGGTAGGCGAATGGCACCTGCGACCTCAGGCATGACGGGGTTATCCTCTTCATGTTCCATGTTTCCTTCCACCGAACTATCTCCCTCTTGCGAATGTTGGCTCATATGAATACACCCTAGATGACCAATATCAAGAGCAATGTCAAAACTGTCACGACCCGAATAGAGGGTCAGATAGTAACACGGGACAAGGATCCCCGAGAGACCCCAAGTCGACCCATGTCATAAGCAAATATCTAACTCGATCAAGGGAAGTAAATAATCAACAATATAATCATAGCGGAATTCTAAATCAATCATAAAGTCATAATACAATATCCAAAGTAGAACTGAAAATACATATAAGGAAACTGAATAGTCTATTCCCCGGGAGATGATGACTCACCAACACGAACAATGCAATCCTAAAAGTCGGACTATGAGCGGGGCTGAACCTGAGAGCCGGGTCCTATATCATGAAATGATACAGCATAGAGTATGCGGTCAGTACGTGGAATATATCAAGTATGCAAGGTAAGTAAAACCGCTTAAGTAACCAAAATCATTTAAAGACAGTGCATAATATAACATAAACATTAAGTATCTGAGAGTAGGGCTTGCATGCATTCTTTCTGAAATCATAATCTCTTCATGACATAACATGACATAGATTCATAACATCATAACTGAATTGATTGACTCAAAGCTAAATTCTGACATTTATAAGTAAAGCTAAACATTGAGTCAAACCAGCTTTAGAACATACATGAATATATAAATCTCATGAGTAATGAAATATGCATATCTAAAATCATGAGGAACAATGGGAGACTCGTCTTTTAACCAACATACCACGATAGAGCTTACATGGTCCCAACTATCGCACTCAAGTGGCTAGAGCCATCCAAATCCTTTCTAGGGCTAAGGATGATACCATGATATGGATATCAAGCTGAAGGCCTATTCGGGCAGGGGTTTGCTCACAAGGGAGGTCCCAAAGTAATAACCTACGTTGGTGTATAGTTCTAAGGCACAGGGTGATCGACCCTTAGCTTGCTCGATGCTAGACACTACTCCCAAAAACATGCATATGCTCTACATCATTTTGTAACGAATCTCAACATTGTCGATTGACGAAGCTCAATACTCAAATACATCTCAAATATGGAATCATGCATATGAGAAGCTTTAGCTGAAAACATACCACAAGCTGAAAACATAATTGGGAGTCTTCGCTCCAAAACCATGCGGTAAGATTAATTTAGGAAAATCATCATTCATACTTAACATGTGGGCATTTCCCAAAGCTTTATCATACTTAGAAATACTCAATTCTAATCAAAAACATAATTGTTAACATGGGTAGCTTCAAATCATGTTTTTCATCATAATATCTCATCATCATCATATACTCATCATAAATCTCATCTTTCATGAACATCTCATCTATGGGCTTTTAATTCATAAAACTAAAATAATGAATTTAAATTGAAAACATTATAAAATTTGCCCATGCTTCATAATTCAATAGTAGAATCATAATCAAATCATACTCATGTATAGAAATAGGAGATTCATGCATTTGGGTTAAAACCCTATAGATTAGACATAGAATTTCATACTTTAGAGAGGAATTGGGAATGGGTGTGAAAGAAATCACCCATTCATAACCCTACATACCTGTTGGTAGATGATTCTAACACTTCTTTAGATGCCCAATAGGAAATTGAAAAGAAATTAATGAATCCTAAGCTTGATCACCCTCTCAAGTTTTCTACCTTGCATGCCTAAATGAATGAGGCCTAAAATGAACTTAACCCCTTTAAAAGTCACTATTCATAACTCAAAACATCATAGTTTAGGCCTTAGGAACTTAGAAATTACGGAAAAACCCTTACTAAATTCGCATAAATTAACTGTCAGGTGGTCCCAATGGAGGACCTAATGACTCATTGTTCAGGCACATGACTCGTGGAGTTGGTCGTGAAGTACACTGCTCAATAGGTCTCCTGGCCTCATAACGAGCAACCTCACGACTCATTATTGGTGACCACGACTCGTGGTCACTATCCGTGATGTACACTTCCTTGGCCTCAAAAAATCTATTCCATACTTGATCATGACTCACCCCACGAATCGTGGGGGCCGACCAAGACTCGTGGGGACCTTCTGTTAAGTCCATTTTCCCTTTATTCTTTTCTTCTCTTATTCACCCTCCCCACGGCTGACCTAACGACTCGTGGGAGCCTGAACATGAGTCACGGTCATGCCCGTGGGGTCTCATCTTCTCAAGTCTTAAATTTCATTCCATGGCCTTCCCCATGAGTCACATCATGACTCGTGGGTTGATCTCAGGAGTCTTCTAATGACTTGTTCTATGTCTGATGCGAAATTTCAACTTTTTCTCCATTTGAACTCTCGAGTCTGATTTTTGGGCTCCCGGGTATAACAAAAACAAATAAGATTCGTAATCATTTCAAGTTAACAAAAACCTCAAAGATATGAAGCGTTATTCCCCTAATACGGTGCCATTTTTTATAATGCTCAAATACACTCCTCATGTAAAGAAAATGTAAGAAATAATTGTATCAAAATAAATAACCCTATGGGTGTTGGGGTCGAATCCCACAGAGAACAGAGAATGATTTACACAAGAGTTGTTTAGTGAATTTAATTGATTCGCATCCAAACAATGATGAAGTAAAAGTAAATTTTGGGGGAAGTGTTTGCCATATTATTATGAACTCTAAAATCAGCTAATCAAGAAAGCAAGATAACCAAAATTGAGAAACAATAATGAGCAAAGGCCAAAGGTGTGGTGTACATGGCATGTCAATTGAATCGGGATTTACTAGACAATCAAGTTATTACTAATATGTGTAAATAACCTTGAAAAAGATGGAGCCCGATATTTTTAAACCACTTGGGCGCCTTATCCTCAAGTACTTTCGAACCTCAAGGTGCGATTCAAATATTCCAATATTGGTTTGGGTTAGGGGATGAGCTATTTCTAGCCACCCATCTCTAAAGGGATTATGACCATGGATTTTGGCTATTTCTATCCCAACACCACATAATCAAATCCAAAGCCACTATTAAGTTCTCCCCATTACTTAATTCTTCTTTTTCAAGCAAAAATGAACTAAGAAAACCATACCCATATTTGTGACTATGAGAAATCAACTATAATTTGGGGAGAATTCAATAGATTTACACTAATTGAGTAATAACCAGATAAATCTAGCAATACCCAATTAAATTAAACATCCATCATCACATACCTCTAGCTATAGATTTAGCTATTCATAATTGAGAAACAAAAGAGCATATTCATCAATAAAATCAACAATTTCATCATTAAGAGTAGCACAATCAAGCCCAAAATATCTCTACATTGATGTTTATACCTTCCTAAAGAAGATGAAGACGAAAAACTAATATTCAAATATTTCTTCTCTTCTCCAATGGAGTTCTATCGCCTCTCA
This sequence comes from Datura stramonium, assembly GCA_018107945.1. Lineage (NCBI taxonomy): Eukaryota > Viridiplantae > Streptophyta > Magnoliopsida > Solanales > Solanaceae > Datura > Datura stramonium. The sequence goes on from JACEIK010005264.1 coordinate 32,188, forward strand.
AAAGTAATGGGAATAATCAATCATATGTTCAGAGTACCTTTTCTAAAATATGTACAAAAGTAGGTCATAAATTCTCCTTTTTTTAGGGTTGGACGTTTTATCCTTTTCCAGGCATCTTTCACCTATGAGTCACCGGTGTCCATCCGTGGGCCACTGATTGGTTGAGGCTAATGTCCAGTGAAGTCCAGGGTAGTTCGGCAGTTTGCTTTATGCGATTCCATGAGCCGTCGGTTCCATTTGTTCTTCACTCTAGTGGATACTTGCAGTCTGCTGGCGTTTCACTGATGTCCTCCGATGGAGCACTAATTTCCACCTAAATTTCCTCTTTTTTGCTCAATTTCATGCTCCTTCTCTACAAATTAGGTACCTACAACATCCAATGGAAAAGGCCATAAAATCCAACTAAAAGACTTAAAATCTAAGCTAAAGCTCATGCTTAAGAGCCTAATGAGTTGGTAAATTACCAACTCATCAAGGGTTATTGAATTTCCATTATGTATTTACCTTTAACCCTTTCGATTTCCTTTCCCAAGTTTAATTTAAAGCCAACATATTACTTATAAGGTTATCATTCTCATAAATAATAAATTAACTCAAGTAAATACAAATAACCGGCAAAAAGAACCAATTCTAGATTAAATCAGTCTATTCAACAACAACCATTCACCATGGCCAAAATCCTAGAATATGAGTTTAGTCACTCATAGAGAAGTGGAAAAACAAATACTTATCCATCATCATACAAAGTAAAGAGTAAAGAGAAGAAGACCTAGTGTAGACTTGGTGTTCCTTCCATACGGCTTACAAGCATATGTAGATAAACTATGGAATATTATACTCTACATAACTATCAACTACTCTATCAAAAGATGACTAAAGATCATAAAAATTACTTAACACACGCCCTAGAGGATATATTTATAGTTGAGCTTTGAAATGACGATGCTACCCTTCAACACTTGGCTTTAAAATTAGCAATTTTGGGCCCAGAACAAGGTTGGCACGACGACCTCACCATCTCACCACAGACTTAGTTAAATATCCAACAATTTATGCTCTAGGATGAACCTGGTGTAGTGCCCTCACCATCTTGCCAAGGACTTAGCCAATTTTTCTACACTTTCAGCATGTCTGGTGCACCACTCTCACTCTCTCGCCAATGTGTTAGTCAAATTCTTGCAATTTCGGACCCTTTAGGTGTGAGGCCTCCTCCATCTCACCAGAATTTTTGTGATTTTCTCTAAGCCTTTAAAGCTCTGGGGCTCCACGCCCACCATCTTCCCAAGGTGTTAAAATGATCATCTTCTGAGGTCAAGCAGTTGGCGAGGGTGCCAGTCATAGCACTAGTGTTTGATGAATTTTTCCAAGGGGCGCCCACCATAGCCCCCGAACCTTCTTCTCAACTTCTCAAATCTTCAACCTTGGTTCATGTTTTGTCCTTTTCATTTTCTTTCTTTCTCAAAACACCTCAAAAAATTTGTAAGCATACACAACACAAAAACATATGAATTTATGCATTTTGTAAGGATTATAAACTCAAAACAAGGTAAAAGATAGGCAAAAATATGGCAAATGGGCATAGAAATATGCCCAACATCATTATGCCATAGTAGTATTTAAGGCCTAGTCAAGACTCACTTCTCCATCAAACATTAGGAGTTTATTGGGCCTAACCAGTTATTAGAAATGGTACATAGAAGGGTTCTCCTCTATTGCCTCTCCTTTAAATAGACTGACTTAGAAGAAAGTGAAGTTTCAATGGTCCAATACATGTGAAAAGAGTTTTCAAGATTTGAAGATTCGACTCACTACAGCTGAGTTTTGACCTTGTCAAAAGGTATAGATGGGTTTGTGATCTACTATGACGCCTCCAGAATTGGTCTGGGTTGTGTATTGATGCAGCATGGTAAAGTTGTAGCTTGTTCTTCCAAATAGCTCAACCCTCATGAGAAGAACTATCCAACTCACAGTCTTGAGCTGGCAGCGGTAGTATTTGCCTTGAAAACTTGGAGTCACATTCTTTATGGTGTCCATGTAGATGTCTTCACTGACCACGAAAGCCTACAGTATGTTCTTAGTGAAAAGTACCTAAATCTTCATCAGAGAAGGTGGTTGGAACTACTGAAAAATTATGACATGAGTGTTTTTTATCACCAGAGTAAGACCAATTTGGTGGTCGACGCCCTCAGTAGAATGTCGATGGGTATTATTGCTCAAATTGATAATAACAACAAGGATATAGTTAAAGATGTTAACAAGTTGGCCCAGTTAGGAGTTCATTTGGTTGACGCAGTAGAAGGGGGAGTTGTAGTCCAGAATAGGTCAAAGTCCTCTCTTATGGTGGATGTTAAGGCAAGGAAAGGTGATTACCCAATATTGCTCAAGCTAAAGGAAGTAGTCCTAAGGAAAGAGGTAGAAGCATTCTCTAAAGGGGGAGATGGTGTGCTCCATTACCAGGGCAGATTATGTGTTCCAAATGTAGATGAGTTGAGGCAGCAGATATTAACGGAAGCTCACAGCTCCAGGTATTCTATCCACCCAGGTGCCACCAAGATGTACCGTGATCGAAGATAAGTCTATTGGTTGAATGGCATGAAGAAGGATATCGCAGAATTTTTGACTAAGTGTCTTAACTGCCAGAAGCTATAGGTTGAACACCAGAGACCAAGAGGTATGACTCAGGACCTTAGCTTCTATATTTGGAAGTGGAAAGAGATCAATATGGATTTCGTTAAAGGTCTACCTCATACGTGCAAGTAGTGTGATTTAATTTGGGTGGTTGTGGACCAGATGACTAAGGAAGCTCACTTTTTACAAACCAATACCATAGATTAAGTAGAGGATTATGCACGGCTATACATTCAGAAATTGGTCAGGTTGAATGGAGTCCCTTTGTCCATCATTTCGGAAAAGGGTACTCAGTTCACCTCACACTTTTGGAAGTCCTTTCAGAAGGGACTTGGTACTCAATTTAAGCTCAGCATAGCTTTCCATCCGCAGATAGATGGACAGGCTGAGCGGACTATTCATACCCTAGAGGATATGTTGAGGAGTTGCATGATCAATTTCAAGGGTAGTTGGGATGATCACCTACCTCTCATTGAGTTTGTATATAACAACAGCTATCACTTCAGCATCCAGATGACCTGTTCAAAATGTTATACGGTAGGAGGTATAGGTCTCCTATAGGGTGGTTTGAAGTTGGTGAAGCTACCTTGATAGGGCCTAAGTTAGTTCATGAGGCCATGTAGAAGGTTCAACTTATCAGGGAACCGCTAAAAACAGCTCAAAGTCCCCAAAAATTGTATGCACATGTTAGGAGAAGAGAGCTGGAGTTTGTTGTAGATAAATGGGTATATCTGAAAATTTCACCTATGAAAGGGATGATCAGGTTTACGAAAGGAGAGTTCAGTCCTAGATTTTTCGGTACTTACAAAATTCTAAGGTGCATTAGCAATGTGGCCCTATAAGTTAGATTTTCCTGCGGAGTTAACATCTGTACATCTAGTTCCTTGTGTCTCTATTGAAGAAGTGCATCGGTGATCCGACCTCAATTCTGCCTTTAGTGTGTGTTGGCATAAAGGATAGTCTCTCTTATGAGGAGGTCCCAATTGAGATCCTTGACCATTAGGTTTGTAAGTTGAGGTATAAGGAGGCCACTTCAGTGAAGGTTCTTTGGAGGAATCAGCTTGTAGAGGGAGCTGCGTGGGAAGCCGAGGCAGATATGATTGATAAGTACCCTGACCTTTTCCCTTCTAACTTAGCAATTCCTCCGTAGTACCCTAATCAGTTTCATGTCAGATTCATGCCTTTCAGTTCTATTCACATCTTAGTATGCATCCATGATTCATGAGTTCAGTTCAGTCATGTCTCTCAGTTCGGAGTCAGTCACTCTACCAGTATTCAGTCTATAGTTTTTATTTTAGAGATTGCAACTCTTTCCTACTCTTACAACTTGATTAGTCTTTATTGGGGGCTGAATGTTCCTAATGGGTAAATATCGTAACACCCCAAAAGTCCCTAAGAATAGACCCCATACATAGAGTGGGAAACAACAAAAAACGAGAAATTTCCCACAGAATAACTCGTCAGACGGGCCATTGTCAAAACTAATGAGCCGTTAAGTCAGTCATGGGTGCCAAGAAAAATATTTCCCTTGACCTAACAAACTACTTGACGAGTCATTGCAAGTTATAAAGACTTATCCTAATGAGTCTTAATTGGAAGTTCAGAAAGTTCAAAATTGAACCCAATTGCAATGGATAGATGCAACGACCCGTTGTGTCTTCTAACAGGTTGTTCCATCTGCCCGTTGGGGGAGGTTCAGAAACCGAAATTTTAGGACCGTAAGCAATGATTTTTCCGAACAAGTTTGGGTCACAGATACCGACTTGTTGCGTGACCCATTAAGTTTGTTGGGACAATTTTCTCGGACAGGTTTTTAAGGGTATTTTCATAATTTCCTAGGTTTCTACTTCTAAACTACATAGTTTTGAGGTTATGTTCAAAGGATTTATGGGATTTAAATGGTTTCCCCCTCATTTTTCACTTAGACTTTCATAACATCAGTGTGTAGAACTCAGAGCTTCTCTCAGAAACAAAAGCTAGGGTTCTTCACTTTTCTCAGCAGGTTCAAGGCCCATTCGAAGAGGTTCTTCTTCAGGTATATGGGAGTTTAGAAAGGGTTCTTATTTCACCCTGGTACCCCAAAGTATTTTCAAAAAACCATAATATTTCCATCCATGTAGAAAGTTATGAGTTAGGGTTTGCACGCAGCTTATGTTTTTCCATAAATTTAGTAATTCTTCAAGTTTACTATGACTAGTAATATGTGAAATTCATATTTTGGCTTCAAATATACATATTCATTTCTATACCTAATTTTAGCATTATTTTGGTTTGAATATAGAAAGATTTAAAAGCTAGTCAAAAAGGTTATATTTGCATGATATTATTACTCGAGTATGAATTCTAGCATAAATGCTTTATGTAAAAGTAAATATTTTCATATTATAATTATGCTCAGTATTTGCAAAAATATCATTTATCAGTTATTAGTATTACCAAAGTTTTAGTATTATTCAGTTTATTAGGTCCTTTAGGCTCTCAGGACACTTCTAAATAATTAGTTCTTACTTAGCCTTAGGATACCAGTTTCAAGCTAATCAGTTAGTTAGTTATAATTAGGATTTCAGTTGGGAGTAGTACTTAGCATTGACTGGGCCAAGGTTCAGCACATCCAGGTTCTCAAAACTACTTGCCACCATAGGTTATTATCTTGAATGGGCTTAAGATAGTGATCACAAAGTTTAGCCACTATACCCTGGAACGGTATAGTGGGATCTTTTTGATGGGGTGTATACATGAACTCAAGATTTAGCTCATATGGTTATATGTCGGTTAATAGGCTCTCTCACAGTTCAGTACAGTCCAATCTCATTTTTCAGAATATATACATAGCCCTTAATCAATTTTACTAGCTTTATAATGTTTTTAGATTTCTAGCTATTTATAGAACTTATAGTTTCAGACTAGGTCATTCTATATTATTTCAGCAGTTTTACTTGTAGTTTCTTTGTCAATATGCTTATGTTTTTAATTTCATAACTTCACATACTCAGTGCATTCAAAGTACTGACGCACACTTTCTACATTTTATTGTCTTATGATATAGGCTCAGGCTCAGCAGCATGGTTAGTCTCCATCATACTGAGTTCAACAGTATTATAGTGGTGAGTCCTCATCTCCCGAGAACTGAAGCATTTCCTTCTATTTTAGTTGTATTGTTTTCAATTTCAGACTTTGGAGTTAGCTGGGGATTGTTCCGGTAGCTCATCTTTAGTAGAGGCTTTCAGAAAAGAGTTGTAATATTCAATTAATTTCCATACTTGCATGTTATATATATATGTTTATTCTTCCACTCAGTTTTCATTCTAAGTGATATTCATGTTAAGATTATGCTATACCATGGGTTAGCCTGGAGTCATTCGTGGTTTTAGACATTGTGTTACGACTAGGGTGTAGACTCAGGTCGTGACACCTGCCAACTCAAACTCATGCATAGGGTAGTTGTTCTCGTGCATGGCACGCACCGAGCCTACACCCTGGATGAAACAAGGTACTTGAAGCCACAAGTAACCTCAAGCCATCCCCTGGTCCATAATCCGCTAGTATTTTGAGTAATCATGCATAGCGGAAATTTAAAATAATCACATTGAAACATTTTAAGAAAATATAAAGACTGAAAATAGAGAATTTAAAATATAAAAAAATGACTCTGAAAATCAAGTTTGGTCTGAAAGCCATCTACTGAGGAGTTGCTGGGACAAACCCCCAGCTAACTCTAAGTCTAACTAAAAAAATATCTCAACTAAAAGAAAATAAAACAAGGTCCTCGAATGATGAGGACTCATACTTCGGTTGCAGCGGAAGAGGATCTGGATCGCAGCGGCTAACGATGCTGGGTCTGGGAACCTGCAGCTGTATCATGAAATGATAAAACATAAAAATATTCGTTAGTACTTTGAATGTACTGAGTATGTGAGAGGAATATACTGATAGATGTAAATGACTGAACTGGAAAGACATTCAATGACCAACTAATTATCTGAACTGAAATAATCAGAAGTATCTGAGATGGTCAAAATGACCCTGTCTAGTAGTCAAAGAAATGCCCTAAATCTAAAATACTCCACTGAACTGAACTGCACTGATAGATCTGAAACTGGGCTGAGATTCTTATTCTGAAACTAGACTGGACTAACTAGTGGAAGATTTGTAACCGACATATAACCATGTGAGCTAGACGTGGAGTCCTATGTATACACCCCACCGGTAGGACCCACTATACCTTGCTAGGGTATAAAGGCATGAACTGGGTGATCACAAAAGCTGGGGGCCAAATCAGGTCATTAATCTATATCTATTATCCTACGCTGGCAACGTAGTTCTGGGATCCTGGGTGCATTGGAACCCCGGTCCGCTCGGTGCTAAGTCCTACTCCCACTTGAACACCTAAACTGAACTACTAGACTGATAGCTCAAAACTAGGGTCCAAGATTAGTCAGGGACATATAACTGAAAGTATCCTATGAGTCTTATCGGACCAGATGCTGAAATTGGGTTCTAGTCTGGTCAGAGCTGCTTATCAGGAAGCGTCATAAACGTCTAAATAAAAACTACAAACTGAACTGGGGTCCTGGGGTTGGTCAGAGCTATAAGTCTAAAATGTCATGACCGCTTAATGGATCAAAATCTGAGTTCTGAGTCTGATTCTGATAACTGAGAGCCACTATTGACTCCTAAAAAAAAGACTAAAGTCAAACTGATCGGTTGACAATTTCTGTATAGTTCTGAAGGAATTCTACATTCTAGCTAAACTGAATTATTAAACAGCTAATAGAGAACTTGACCCATTCCAAAAATACGAGAATTCCATAATATAGCAACCACTCAAGAATTAAAGAAAATATCACCTGACAAGGCTAGAATCATTCTCATCAATGGGATATTTGCTCATTGTATAAGTAATAAGAATTTCAAGGAAGTTCAGCCCAAAACATACTTCATTCAACAAACGAAAATTTATATGCAATGATCATTACTCAAAATTTTAGGGCTTAAATTCACTATTATAAGAACCTCTATAATTTAAGTAAAAACTGATGGGAATCATATCAATAGCAAACAAGGATATCATTCCCAGTGAAATTAACGAATAATAACATGTAATGTCTTTGTATTCGAAAACTCAAGGCTAAAGATTGATACGGAAACCATTGGAGGGTTTTGGGGAACACAAGGAAAGAAAAATTCCCATGTTGAATTCCCACATACCTACAAAGAAGCCTAGAGAAATTGTTGGGAAATCGAAGAAGAAAGAATACCCTAGTTGATGCTCTGACCTGCTCTGAGAGAAGCTCTATGTTCTGCTTCGTGAAAGTTTGAGTGGGGAATGAAGAAAAGAGCTCATTAAGCCCACTAAAATGTTTGAAACTGATGTTAAAACGATGTAGTTTAAAGCTTGGGAGAGTAGGAAATTACTAAATAGTGTTTAGAAATTCGCTGGGAAAAACTGTCAGGTGACCCTAACGGGTCGTGGTGACTGACCACGACTCGTGTTCACGCACGCCAAGTACACTGGCTAGAATTAATTGGAGCTGGTAACGGGGGACATAACGAGTCGTTACTGGGTACCACGAGTCATTGCCCCCATTTATCAAGTACATTGGACAACACAATATTTTCTCAACTCAGGTCTGACCACGAGTGACCTAATGAGTCGTGGGACTTGAACACGACTTGTAAGGTCATCCATTACGGACACTGTCTATTCTTAGACCTCCTTCTCACGGTTGACCTAATGAGTCATTGGGTCTCTTAACGACTCGTTCGGTGGGTCGTTCTGCTACATCTCTGCAGTTTTCCAGATTTTCTGATTTAAGTCCCGGACATTAATTTTGAGCTTCCGGGGTGTTATAATATCTCCACCTTGGAAACATTCATCCCTGAATGTTAGAAAACTCATAGGAACTAGAAAAATAGCAATCAAAATCTCCAAATACTACTCATTTAGGTCCAAAACTACCGAAATGACTACCTCCATTTCAGAATACATAACTGAACTGAATTCTCTTTTCATACATACATTCAAAAACATAAAGAGACTTGAACACCTGAACTAGGTCATGAAAACAAAATTTGAGTTCTAGGGTCAAAACTAATATCTCAAATTGTGCTAGAGCCGGTAGAGAACAAATGTGGGTATTTGGCCATCATGTCTGCTTCGGCCTCCCACGTAGCTCCTTCAACCTACTGATTTTTCTATAAAACCTTGACTGAAGCTATCTCCTTGTTTCTTAGCTTATGAACATGATGGTCAAGGATCTGGACTGGTACCTCCTCATATGAGAGATTATCCTTTATTCCCACGATGTCCAATGGCAAGACTGAGGTTGGATCTCTGATGCACTTCTTTAGAAGTGACACACGGAAAACTGGATGCACAGCTGGTAGTTCTGAAGGTAACTCTAGCTCATAGGCAACATTGCCGATACACCTCAAAATTCTATAAGGTCCCACATATCTCAGACAGAGCTTTCCCTTCTTCTCAATCCTCATCACCCCTTTCATGGGAAAATTTTTTAGGTATACCCAGTCATCAACTGCAAACTCTAACTCCCTTCTTCGCACATCGGCGTAAATTTTTGATGGCTCTGAGCGATTTTAAATCTTTCTCGAATGAGCTGAACTTTCTGCATCGCCTCGTGAACCGAGTCTGGCCCTATCAAGGTAGCTTCACCACCCTATAGGAAATCTACACCTTCTACCATACAATGCTTCAAATGGGGCCATCTGGAAGCTGGAATGGTAGC
>JACEIK010005264.1:50516-61435 GCA_018107945.1 Datura stramonium
TACAATATTTTTAATTATAAATTATGTTTTCAAGTTTATAAATTATGATACCCATCCATGAAAGTTCATGAAAGTTGAGATCTATGAAATATGTGTTCAAGCATGATGAGATGTTTATGAAGAAAGTATGATTTTGAATCACTCATGTTTATGTTCATATTTTCGAATGATCAAGTCTATGTCAAGAATGTTTAAGTATTTGGCAATCCCATATGATCAAGTACGTTTCATGATTTATCTAAATTTCATGTTATTAACTTACCACACGGATTTTTGAGTCTAGACTCCTACTATTTTCAGCTTGTGGTTGGTTTGAGGCAAGGCACCTCATGTTATGATTTCATATTTATGTAAGTATGTTATGAGTCAGCTTCGTCACTAGATGAGGGTTCAGCTTCATTGAAAAATGATGGAGAGCATATGCATGTTCTTCGGAGTAGTGTCTAGCACCGAGTAGGCTAAGGGTCAGTCAACCCTATGCCTCAGAACTACGCACCAACGTAGGAATGTTCAGATTATTTAGGACCTCCATTGTGACCTTCCCCTACCCCCAAGGGGCCTTCAACTTGAAATCGATATCATGGTAAAATCCTTAGCCTTGGAAAAGATTTGGATGGCTCTTCTTACTTGAGTGTGATAGTCAGGATCACGTAAGCTCTGTCCCTGTAATGTCGATTATATTACGAGTCTCCCATNGAGTCTCCCATTGTTCCTCGTGATTTCAGTTATGCATGTTCATCAGTCAAGATATTATGTTTTCAGTAGGTTTGACCCAATATTCAGTTTTACTTATGATTATTAGTTTTTAGCTTTGGGTCATTCAATTAAAATATGATGTTCAGTTATGTTTAGATCGTGATTTTAGAAAATAGCATGCAAGCCCTACTCTCAAAATCTTATCTTAATTATATTTTCATGATATGCATGATTTATGATTTTACTTACTTAGCGGTTTTACTTACCTTGCCTACTCGGTACATTCCATGTACTGACTGCATACTCTGTGTTGTATTGTTTCATGATACAGGATTGGTTATTCAGGCTCAGTCCCGTCATTAGCCAGACCTGTAGCTTTAGTACTTATCAACCAAAGTTGGTGAGTCCTCATCTTTAGAGGGCCCTTCTTTTCATTTGTATCTATTACTTTCAGTATCATACTTTAGTGAGTTAGTTGGGGTCTTGTCTTATTAACTTATCAGCAATAGAGGCTTTTCATACGTAGAATGTAATCAGCTTCGATCTTGAATTATGTATTTCGATGTTATGACATTATCAAACTTCCTCTTTATTAATTATGTTGATCGATCCGCTTATCTATGTTTAAGCTAGATGTATGTTCATGCCATGGGTTGATTTGGAGCCTCTCGAGATTCTTTGTCCCCTTTTCTTGATCCAGGCCTATGTTCCGTTCGTGACAAACTTGGTATCAGAGAAATAGGTTTTAAAGTGTCCTAGGGTGTCTAAAAGATGCGTTAAGTAGAGTCTTTTACATGGGTGTGAAGCGCACCACACTTATGAAGAAGAGGCTACGAGACGTTTAGGAAATGTTCCCTACTTTCATGATCTACATCGTGCGACTAAATGTCTCTCTATCCTTCTAACTCATGTTATATGCATTTGCAGAATCATGCCTCCTCACCGAGTTAATGGAAGAAGAAACAGGAACGAAGACGACTATGGCAGTGGCAATGGAGATGGGCACCAGCAGGCCCCACCAACCCATGAGGAGCATGTACACGAGCAGGTTTCCCACACCGAGTTTGGGGCTGCCATTGAGATACTAGCTTAGGCCTTGACCACCCAGGTCAATCGGTAGGCAATAGCGCATGTCCCTCAGAACGGGTAAGAGTTAGAGATTTTCTAAGGATGAACCCTCCGGATTTTCTTGGATAATAGGTGGATGAGGATCCACATGAGTTCATTGATGAGGTTCTAAAGATCACAGATCATGGGGGTGATCGGAGAGGAGTGCGCTGATCTAGCCTCGTATTAGTTGAAAAGGGTTTCACACATCTGGTTCAAGAAATGGAAGGATAGCAGGGCAGTGGGAGCCGTCCCTATTTGTTGGGATGAATTTCATGTCATATTTCTTGATTGGTTCTTCCCTCGTGAGCTAAGGGAGATCAAAGCGGACGAGTTTGTGAACCTAAAGCAAGGGAAAATGACAGTTCATGAGTATGCCTTGGAGTTTACTTATCTGTCCAAGTATGCACATAGGATGATCGCAGATTAGAGAGCCTGAGTGAGTCGGTTCATGCATGGGGTAGCAAACTACCTAGTCAAGGATTATCGGACCATGATGTTTCATCAAGATAGTGACTTTGCTCGAATATTCCTGTACGCCCAACAGATGAAGGAAGTGCAGATGAGTGAGCGGGATAAAGAGGCTAAGAGGGCCAGGACTAATAGCTTTAGATTCTCCCAGTAGAGACCTAGTAGGCACCATCAACAGTCCCACCAGAGATCTTTAGCCCCAGCACCTTCAGATATGAGTGTACCATCCAGATCCATGCGTGATTAAAGGGGACAAGCCTCTGGCTCGAGAGGCCAGAGTAGAAGACCTGTAGAGACCATCCCTCTAAAGTGTAGCAGATATGGCCGGAGACACGTGGTTCAGTGATTAGTAGGTTCAGGTGCTTGTTTCGGGTGCTGAATACCGAACGTATACTTAGAGATTTCCCAGTAGCTAACAGGGTCACGATAGCAGCCGAGGTTGTGCCTCCAGTTCAGCAGCTCCACCAGCATGCCCAGCCCAACAAAGGGCATCTACTAGTGCAGGCGGTGGTCAGCAATAAAACAGATTCTATGCCCTAGCATCCTGTTAGGAGCAGGATGTCTCCTTAGATGTAGTCACTGGTATGTTACAATTATTCCACCTTGGTATATATGCATTGTTAGATCCAGGGGCTACCTTATCCTTTGTGACACCCTATGTTGCTAGTAGTTTTGGAGTCAGTCCCAAAATCTTATCAGGATCCTTCTCAATCTCTACTCTAGTCGGTGATTCAGTTATAGATAGACAGGTATATAGAAATTTCCCTATCTTAATCCTTTAGAAAGTCACTCAGCAAATTTAGTAGAGTTAGCCATGATCGATTTTGATGTTATCCTTGGCATCGATTGGTTATATGCATGTTATGCCTCAGTCAATTGTAGAACCCGTGTAGTAGAGTTCAGATTTCTAGGTGAACCAGTCTTAGAGTGAAAGGGTAGTTCAGTCGTGCCTGTGGGTCGCTTCATTTCCTACCTTAAGGCCAGAAAGATGATTTCTAAGATTTTTCTGTACCATCTAATTTGGTTTAAGGATCCTACATTTGAAACCCTAACTTTCTAGTCAGTTCCTGTAGTGTGTGTGTATCTAGAGGTGTTTCCATATGATTTACCAGGAATTCCCCCCGAGTGGGAGATTGATTTTGATATTAACCTTCTTCCCAATACGCAACCTATATCTATTCCTCCTTACGGAATGGTTCTAGCCGAACTAAAGGAGTCGAAGGAGTAGTTGAAGGATCTTCTAGACAAGGGTTTCATCAAACCTAGCAAATCCCCATGAGGTGCACCCGTTCTCTTTGTCCGCAAGAAGGATGGTTCTCTCCGGATGTGTATTGATTATTGGTAATTAAACAAGGTTAACATCAAGAACAGATATCCTCTCCCCAGGATTAATGATTTGTTTGAACAGGTTTAGGGTGCTAAGTGCTTTTCGAAGATAGACCTCAGATCCGGATACTATAAGCTCAAAATTTGAGAGAGTGACATCTCGAAGACAGCCTTCAAGACTCAGTATGGGCACTATGAGTTTGTAGTTATGTCTTTTGGACTAACGAATGCTCCTGCAGCTTTTATGGATTTGATGAACAGGGTATTCAAGACATACTTGGATATGTTCATGATTGTGTTCATAGATGACATCCTTATATACTCTCGGAGCGAGGAGGAGCATGTCACTCATTTGAGGGTGGTGCTATAGACTCTTAAGGATCACAAGTTGTATGCTAGATTTAGTAAATGTTAGTTTTGATTGAACTCAGTGGCATTTTTGGTCCATGTTGTGTCAAGTGATGGTGTACAAGTGGACTATCCAAAAGATAGAAGCGGTGAAGAATTGGCCTAGACCAGTGAGTCCTTCGAATATCAGGAGTTTCTTGGGATTAGCTAATTACTATCAAAGGTTTGTTGAAGGGTTTTCGTGCTATGCAGCACTGTTGGCTAAGTTGACCCAGAAGAAAGTGAAGTTTCAATGGTCAGAGGCTTGTGAGAATAGCTTCCAAGAGTTGAAGACTTGATCACCTCAGCACCGGTGTTAACCCTACCTGAGGGTACCGAGAGTTTTGTGGTATATTGTGAAGCCTCAAGGATCGGCCTGTGTTGTGTACTCATGCACCATAGTAAAGTTATAACCTATGCTCACAGACAGCTGAAGGTTCATGAAAAGAATTATCCGACTCACGATCTCGAGTTGGCAGTGGTAGTATTTGCCTTTAATATTTAGAGACACTATCTATATAGGGTCTATGTAGATGTGTTTATGGACCACAGGAGCCTATAGTACGTGTTTACCCAGAAGGACCTGAATCTGCGTAGAGGAGGTTGTTGGAGCTATTGAAGGACTATGATGTGTCCTTTACCATATCTGTAAGGCTAATATGTTGGCAGATGCTCTTACCAGGCTTTCTATGGAGAGTGTGTCCCATGTAGACGAAGAAAGGAAAGAGTTAGTGAAGGATTTACATCGGCTTGCATGGCTAGGAGTCCGTCTTGTTGACTCGATAGATGGTAGTGTCATCATTCAGAATGGGTCAGAATCATCCTTAGTGACTGAAGTTAAATCTAGACAAGATGAGGATCCTATTTTGGTGAAGTTGAAGGAAGCCATTCAAAATCAGAAGGTAGAAGTCTTCTCCAAAGGGGGAGATGGGGTACTTTGATATCTGGGTCGCTTGTGTGTTTCAGGTGTTGATGATTTGAGAGATCGGATGTTGCATGAGGCCCATGGTTCTAGATACTGTATACATCTAGGTGCCACCAAGATGTACCGTGACCTACCGGAAGTCTACTAGTGGAGTGGCACTAGTTTGTGGCTAAGTTTCCGAATTATCAATAGGTGAAGGTTGAGCACCAAAGACCTGGAGGTGTGCTTCAATACATTAGTATCCCTTGTTGGAAGTAGGAAGAGATTAATATGTACTTCATTATAAAGTTGCCTCGCACTCATCAATAGTATGACTCTATTTGGGTGGTTATGGATAGGTTGACTAAAGCAACTCATTTCCTACCGGTCAAAACTACCAATTCAGAGGAGGATTATGCTAAGTTGTACATTGGGAGTTAGTTCGGTTGCATGGAGTTCCATTTTCCATCTTCTTAGATAGAGGTACTCAGTTCACCTCTCAGTTTTGGAGATCATTTCAGAAGGGACTCAGTACTCAGGTCAAGCTTAATATAGCCTTTCACCCCCAAATAGATGGTCAGACTAAGCAGACCATTCATACCCTCGAGGATGTGTTGAGAGCATGTGTGATCAATTTCAAGGGTAGTAGAGATGATCATTTACCTCTCATTGAGTTTGCATATAACAAAAGCTACCATTCCATCATTCAGATGGCTCCGTTTGAGGCTCTTTATGGGTGGAGGTATAGATCACCTATTGGTTGGTTTGAAGTCGGTGAAGCAGTGATGATAGGACCAGATTCAGTCCATGAGGCTATGGAGAAATTTCACCTTATAAGGGATAGGTTGAAAACAGCTTAGAGTCGGCAAAAGTCCTATGCAGATGTGAGGAGGAGACAACTTGAGTTCGAAGTCAATGAATGGGTGTTTCTAAAGGTGTCTCCCATGAAGGGAGTGATGAGGTTTGGAAAGAAAGGGAAACTCAATCCCCGTTATGTTGGTCCGTACCGGATGGTGAAGCGGGTTGGCAAGGTAGCGTATGAGTTGGAGTTTCCCTTAGAATTAGCCTCAGTTCATATAGTTTTCCATGTATCACTCTTAAAGAAGTGTTTGGGTGATCCAATTCTGGTTATTCGGGTGGATAGTGTCGGTGTGAAAGCTAGCCTTAGTTATGAAGAGATTTCGGTAGAAATACTTGATCATTAGGTTTGAAAGCTAAGAAACAAAGAAGCAGCCTCAATTAAGGCTTTGTGGATAAATCAGCATGTTGAGGGCACTACATGGGAAGCTGAAGCAAATATGATGGCTAAATACCCACATATATTTCCTTCCGGCTCAGTTTCATCTTGAGGTATTAGCTTCCTCCTTAGTACTCTATTCATTTTCATGTTCAACTCATGTGGCCCAGTTTCTTTCATGTCAATGAATGTATGTGTGATTCAAGAATTCAGTTCAGTCATGTAGTTCAATTTGGAATCAGTCACTCCATCAGTTTTCAGCATGTATGTTCAGTATTTGAGTATGATGATTGCATGTCTTTACTTTTCAGTATGTTTTCCCAAATTCGACGATGAATGTTCCCAAGGGGAGATATTGTAATACCTCAAAAACCCTAAGATCAGACCTGGGAGTTAAAATAGAGGAAAATATGATTTTCTTCACCAGGTCACAGGATGAGTCGTCCAGCGACCCGTGGGGTGCACCATGAGTTTTTGAGTGACTGGTGGGGAGGAGCTTGGATTGAGTTTGAATTTTAGGTTTTGAGGTGACCACGGATGTGACCACAAGTTGTGGTCAGCACCACGATTCGTTGAGTGGTCCGTGGTCAAGAGTTGACTGAAGATTTAATGTTTAGGAAGTGTGGGTAACGACTGGGTCACCATGAGTCGTTTTGTACACTACGAGTTGTGGTGTCCCTCGTGATGACCAATGTTGAGTTTTTCCAGTGCAGGCAATGAGAAGTGACCATGAGTCATGGTCAGGGACGACGAGTCGTCCAGTCCCTCGTGGGGACTGGCAGTGTGTTTTTCCCTGCGAATTTATTATGGGCTTTTCCGTATTTCCTAAGTTTCTAAGGCCTAAACTACGTCATTTTAAGCTTAGAATTGACTGTTTTAAGGGGGTTAAGTTCATTCTAGGCTTATTCACTTCCATGCATGCAAGTCTAGAATCTCCTAAAAGTAATCAAGCCTAAATTCCTCAAGTTCTTCCCCAAATTCTCATTGGGAAATCACAAAAGTTGTGAAATCAAATTTCTATAGGTATGTAGGGTTATGAATGGCTATAATTTTCCACACCCATGCCCAATCCCCTCTCCATTCATGAAAATGCTAACTGATGAATCTATGGGGTTTTTACCCAAAATATGAATTCTCTAAGTTTCAATCATGAGTATGATCCAAGCATGTTTCTAATTTTTAATTATGATTAATGGGCATATTTTACAATGTTTTCAATTCTAAATTATGTCTTCAAGTTTTATAAATTATGATGCTCATCCATGAAAGTTCATGAAACTTGAGATCAATGAAATATGTGTTCAAGCATGATGAGATGTTTATGAAGAAAGTATGATTTCAAATTACCCATGTTTATGTTCATGTTTTTGATTGATCAACTCTATGTCAAGAATGTTTATGTATTGGGCCAGCCCATATAATCAAGTGTGTTTCATGATTTATCTAAATTTCATGTTATCAACTTACCACATGGATTTTGAAGTCTAGACTCCCACTATTTTCAGCTTGTGGTATGGTTTGAGCCAAGGCTCCTCATGTTATGATTTCAGATTTATGTAAGTATGTATGTTTTGAGTCAGTTTTGTCACTAGATGAGGGTTCATCTTCATTGAAAAATGATGGAGAGTATATGCATGTTTTTGGGAGTAAAGTCTAGCACCGAGTAGGCTAAGGGTCAGTCAACCCTATGTCTCAGAACTACGTGCCAACGTAGGTATGTTCAGATTATTTGGGACCTCCCCTGCCCCCAAGGGGCCTTCAAGTTGATATCGATATCATGGTAGCATCCTTAGCCCTAGAAAAGCTTTTAATGGCTCTGCCTATTTGAGTGTGATAGTCGAAACCATGTAAGCTCTATCGCGGTAATGTCAGTCATATGACGAGTCTCCCATTATTCCTCATGATATCTTCTATGCATGCTCATCAGTCATGATATTATGTTTTCAGCAGGTCTAACCCAATGTTTAGTTTTTATTTACGATTATCAATTTTCATATTTAGGTCATTCGATTCAGTTATGATGTTTAGTTATGTTAAGATCATGATTTAAGAAAATAGCATGCAAGTCCTACTCTCAGAATCTTATCTTGATTATATTTTCATGATATGCACGATTTATGATTTTACTTACTTAGTGTTTTTACTTACCTTGCATACTCGATACATTCCACATACTAATCGTATACTCTATGTAGTATCATTTCATGATACAGGCTCAGACATTCAGGCTCAGTCCCATCATTAGCCAGACCTACAGTTTTAGTACTTATCAACCAGAGTTGGTGAGTCCTCATCTTTCGAGGGGCCTTCTTTTCAATTGTGTTATACCTCGGGAACCCAATGATCCGATCCGAGAGTTGAAGAGAAGGAAAGTTGAAAATTTGGCACCAGTCACAGGACGAGTCCTAGGGACACTCGTCAGGACAGCTCACAGGTCGTCATGTGACTCGTTGGGGATGGGCCAGGTGTTGAGTGAAGAACTAGAGATTTATGTCACCACGGGTCTGACCACAAGTCGTGGTCAATCCTCACGACTCGTGAGATCAGCCATGGTCAAGAGGAAGTAATTAAAAGAAGTTGGGTTGGGAGTGTACCAGACAATTAGTGACCGCGAGTCATGGTCACTCCTAACGAATCGTGGGCTGACCCGTCACAAGGCCAAGAGGCAAGGTTATATAGTGTACTTGACGAGCAGCATGACGAGTCGTCTTCCCCAATGATGAGTCGTTAGGTCATCCGTTAGGGACACCTAACAGTTATTTTCTGCGAATTAATAGGGCCTTTTCATAAATTCTAAATGTCCTAAAGCCTAAACTACGTCGTTTTAGCCTATGAAAGGTGGGTTTTTAGAGGGATAATCTATTCTAAGTCCTCATTCATGCATGAAAGAGTTTAGAGAGGTGATCAAAGGGTGATTCAAGATTCCCTTCTTGAATTCCTTTTGGTCTTTCAAGGGAGAGTAAGATTCAACTAATTCCAGGTATGTAAGGACACGAAAGGGTGCTTCCGTTCAGACCCATGCCCATTCTCTATGATTTCATGAAAATTCTATCAAAAATTTATTGGGTTTGAAGTTGATGAAAATCTAATGATTTTCTAATTGGCTTTGTGATTTTTAAATGTCATCATAATCTATGGGTTTTTTATCATCTTTTATGATTTAAATTAGTTATAATGTTATAGATTTTGATTTCTATTTTAATAAGCCTAATTATGCATGACCCATGATGAATCGGTTTATGATCTACTTTTCCATTAATGATATTTATAAGCCCGGCATGAATTACGATTTAAAATATTGATTTAATCAATTACCCACATGATTTTATGGATTTCAAGCTATATGCATGATCTACAAGTATGTATGAACTTTATGATTCATCAAGTATGTTTTGGCCGACTCACTGGCCTTGTTTCATGGCTAGTTCATGTGTCTACAAGCATGTTTACAATTATAATGATTTAACTAGCCTATGAACTCATGCATGTATTATTATGAGCACTATATATGTTTTGGGAGTAGTATCGAACACCGAGTAGGTTTGGGGCCCAGGTTATGCTCCGGATCTGATAAACTACGTGCCACCGTAGGTATGTTGGGACCTCCTTTGTGACTGTCCCCTACCCAAATGACCCTTTTCATGATGATATCACGCCCTTCATGGTTCTACCCTTTGCAAGGTATGAACGGCCTCCCGACTAGGTTTACAAGTCGGACTTCATGTGTGCTCATATGGGGTATGTCGGTTAAGAGAATCTCACGTTGTTCCTCATGATTTGCGAATGCTTATGATTATGTATTTTGGCTCTGAGGATGACCGCAAGTGTACAGGTCGCGCAAGTAATATAGTGGCTCTTTTTAAGAACCGGAATGTCGAACCCACAGGGACTGGACCAATTCAGCTAACTATCAAGTTCAAGTCTGATATTAAATACCAAAAATGTTGATTATAGAATTTTTTGATAAAGTTTAATTAAGTCTAATTGTGGTCAACGAAATATTCTTAATTCACTCGAGGATCAACATAGAGTTAAAGCCGGATAATCATGCGCTACTATGAATTGCAATGGTTAAGTATGAAACTATCAATTATCATCTCACATAATTAGAATTGCATGCTCATGGCCTTTTGAGCCTCTAAACACGACAAACTAGCCTCACTACTCCATTGAGAGCGAGGATGCTAATTCTAGTTCTTGGGCAATTAATTACATGGATGTGGTTTACGTGGATATGATTAGGGACTCTCGTACTACTACTCATTCGACTCAACTTAGCTTCACAACTACTTCTTCGAGTGGTGATGTGATAATTCTAAGTTGGTGTCTTGCTATCTTCTCGTTTTATCAACCAAGCAAGGTATTAGGTATATTTCTATCCTAACACAAATTATATCGTGAGATACAATCATGATCCCTACATTCTCTTGTTCTGGACTAGGTAAATGTTTTCTCAAGGATTTGCCTAAGTTTAACGTGTATGTTTTCATGGTGATCAATCATAAAAACAACCAATAATTCAGAATGCAAGACAAAAAAACAATCAATAACTTAATTCCAACACAACTTCATAAAAACACAATCATAACTCATGGCTTCACCCCTAGAGGAAGGTTCTAGCCATTCATGTTCGTACAATTACAAGGAAACATTGTTAACGTAACATACTTACATGAATTGGTAGAAGAGAAGAGGAATTTGAAAAACCCTAGGTGAGTTCTCCCACTTCTCCCTTCACTCCTAGGTGGTTTTCCAGAATAAAATCGTGACAAAATGATTTTAGGAGCTAAG